>MBFT01001025.1:4200-19151 GCA_003086725.1 Furculomyces boomerangus | reverse complement strand
GCTTGAAGAAATAGAGAAACAATCTGACATTCCACAAGAAGAACAGATTATCAGTGAATCTCAGAATCGCAAGAAAAGCAAAAAATCTAAAAAGAATAAAAAACATAAAAACGCAGAAAATGCTGAAACAGTAGACAATGTTGAAACCGTATATCAAGAACCTCAAGCAGATACATCTATAATTGAAAAACAAAATAAACAAGATCCCAGCAATTCCGATGACTTTGTTAGTGTTCATTCTGAGGTTACGGTTACTTTACCTCCAGCAATGTTGGATAAGCCAGAGACTGGTGTGTATGAAACTTTAAATGGAATGCTGCTGAGATTTGTACCTCAACTGTCTGGTGTTGTAATATCTTATGGCAATGTCTCTTATAAGAGTAAACTCGGAAGGGTTGTATACGATTATCCTCATATTCAGTTTCTGGTTTCTGCAGAGTTTTTAGTATGGCGACCAAAACGTGGACTGAAACTAAGTAAGTATATCAACTATCATAATCAAGCAAACTGTTATTGTTAAGAATTATAATAACTACCCTTTAACTAATCTTTCAACAAAATACTCATTTACTATTTGGTTTTTAGGAGGTGTAATTAATATTCAATCATCAGCACATATTGGTCTTTTAGTCTACAATACATTCAATGCCACAATTCCCAATGTAATGATATCTCGTAACAAGTATGAATGGGTTGAATTTGATACAATGGAAGACGAAAATCTTTCAAATGAAGTTAACGATATACATCAGGTGGAGAATGAAGACATATCTGATGATGCTGCAAAAGGTGACATCGATGGTACAGCTTTACCTAAAACACCATCAAAATTCGTTAGAAAATCTTTTAATCAATCGGGAGAATGGGTGGATAAAGAAACAAAACAGCGTATTGGACCTAATGGATACTTAGATTTTACTGTTTCAGAGTAAGTTTTTATATTTTTTTTCGAATTGCTTTTAAACCTTTTCATTTCAAAACGTTCTGTAATATAAACTAACACGATTTACATGGTTATTCTTAGTGTATTCCGAGTAAATGATGTTCTTGGTATATCTGGATTTCTAGACTGATTTTCGGAAAGCTATTGGTAATAGCTAATAAACAATGTTTAGTGTTTTTGTTTTGATGTAGAAAAACGTGATGAAATCTTGTATAGCCGAATTTATTTTATCTATAAAATGAGCTCGGGAGCTGATGTCAAAGTCGTATTGCAAAAGTAGTTTCCATTTTAGAATATTTTCTATTTGAATAAATTTATTCATTCGACTTTTTAAAGGTGTTTTGTTGCTAAAAACGAACAATTTTATATTCGAACTATTAATACATACAAAAGGTGGATAAAACATTTATTATTTTTTGTTCTCTGAGACTTTCTTTGCATGAGCAACTAATTCATGGTTATGGGCTGATATGTGAGTGATGTTTTCTTCGTGTCTCTTACTAGCTGCATCCATCTTTGACTTGAGCTCGGCTTCTAGTTCCAGTGCCTTTTCATCTTTTTCACTCGAGTGTTTGGCTTTGGCCAACATTTTGGCATGTTCTACATGTTCTTTGTTCTTTCCAACTATTTTTTCTTGCTATTGTTTTGAAAAGTAGTATATAAAGATGGTTAGTTTTTACATATAATTGCCAATATGTTGTTATTAAGAGTGGTTTGAAAAGGTTTATAATTAAATACTTACAATTTCAGTTCTTCTCTTGTTTGCTTCTGATAAGTTTTTTTCGAGTTTGTTTTTTTCAGTTTGTGCTGTGGCTTCAATAATCATTTTTCTTGCAAGAAGAACTTCATCAACATATTTGTGATGTTCCTTATTTTTTTCTCTGATAGAGTCTGCCATTTTTAAAATAAGTTTCTGGTGTGCGTTTTCTTAAAAATAGTTATGTTTTTGTTGGAATGTTGAATACTAAAATAAGACAGGAAATATGATACTTTTTAACTTCGAATGAAATATGTTGTGGCTAGTAACCAGTCAGGTGGTTTGTTTGTAAACAAAAACCATGCCCATTAAGATTTCTTGGTCTAAATTGGGTTACATCTTACAAACAATTTGGAAAGAAAACGTGTTTTGGAATGATAAAAATATGGTTGGTTTGTTAAAAGCAAACACATGGTATTAATATCATTCGCTTTTCTAGCAAACAAACCAATGACTTTTAGATGGATATCTAAATAGAAACATACACTAAATATCATCAAAATAGAGTGATAAAACACTTGTTCATTTCTTTAATTATTTAATACTAATATTCTTCGGCTTTCTTTAAAACTTTGTGACATTAAAGTTTACTATCTGGCACTGGTAATATTCACAATTATCAGTTTCAAAAACGACATTTTGAATGTGGGATTGTCTAAAATATGGATTCGGGAATCAAATGTAGCAAATAAAAATAAACGACAAAACTATATTGAAAGGGATACTGTTATTGGTGGGTAGTCTTGTGGTGTAAACATGGTGTTTTGAATGATTAAACATAATCTTGCACATGTTTGATTTCAAAGGGAAAACGCGGAGTTTAGTCATTTAGCTAAACATGATTTGTTACTATTGGTATAGTAAAACCATTTATTAGATACTATTGGGTGAATAGTAAATCCACAATGTTATTGAGGAGTTTTCTCCAGTAATGCGTTTTATGTGGTTTAGAACTCGCCTATGAGGCAACTGATACTCAGATGTGATTATTGTGATGTTTTATATCAATAGCGAGAAAATTATAGTATCCTGGGCCAATGTATTTGCATTTATATTTTCTGATTATTATCTCTGGAGAGATGACAAAGAACAAAACAATGTGGCGACAAATAAGAATCTAAACAAAACAATAATTCAAAATGAACAAACTATGGTTCAGTATTTCTGGCCACTTGCCAACAACGAAAAAAGCCACAATTTATTATTCTTTCCACAAACTCCTCATTTTCTCAACCAAAGTTTATCCACAAACTCTGGAGTTTACCTTGCGGAAGTTGCATTCAGGCAAGCCATATTCCACCTGCCAAATAGTCTTCATGTTTGGTCTCGTTCTTGCCACATTGAACCACTTGCTCTAATATACATTTTTTGTTAGTTTATCTGTTTCTCTCCCCGAAATATCAAAGTGCCTTCAGTAAATTTAAGTATTGTTAATACTGCTTCTATTTGTGTACCAGGTATTTTCATCCCTAACTTCCAAAAAGGGATATTTATGTAGGCTTTTTGTAAATATTTTGAGGTTAGAAAAACAGCCTCCCAATAAGAACAAAGTGACAAATAGTTATTCTCACAGCTTTTAAGCCTATGATTTTGTCTTGTGCCTTTTCTAATTACGCCTTACTTTTTACCTTTTCCTCCATCATTTCTATATATACTTTCCTAGCACACCCACTTTTCTGTACGAGTTTTCTATAGAGTCTCACATTCATTTCAAAGATAAACCGAGCCGAAATACTATTTTACACAAACACTCTTTCCCTTTTTAGTTTTAATAGTCCATATTCTGACAATTCTATATTTGCTATCCTTTCACATCTACCCCTCTATTTTTTAGAAAGTTTAGACGAACACCCCCCCCCCAACTTCTATAAGACGAAATACCCTTAAGCTCAGCTATCAAACCCTCAAAGATTCAATCTTAATCTCTTTCAAAGAATCTCATCTTGTCTAATTTTATTCTTTCATTTAGCAAAAACCTAATTCAGAAGCATATTTCAAAAAACAAACACCAAAGCTTCATAAAAACCTTCAATACCAATCGAATACGGAAATTCAACACTTCTTCTACACACTGCAACAACTATCACTATCAAACCTTTCAGATAATTTCTACATTCAACAGCCAATCATTCTTCCCAATATCAATAAGAAATTGGATACACACAATATACCGTGTACCCTCATCATCCACAAAATTAAACCAAACTCAGTATTGCTGTATCCAGAATAGAAACACACAATAAAATCAAAGATGATGGATGATAGTAAAACTGACAAATTTTCTTTCAAAAAAATATACAATTCATTTTTCAAGAAAACCGAAAAGTTAAAAAAAGAAGCTGAAAGTTCTATAAGAGATGTATATCTGAACTACCCCGTTCCAGATGAGAAACAAGAAGATATAGCTAGATGTTATTGCACAAACAGAATATCAACATCACAATATACCTTATTCAGTTTTGTTCCAGTAAATGTATATCGTCAGTTCAAAAGAGCAGCTAACATGTACTTTTTAATCATGACAATCGTTCAAATAATTCCTTACTTTGCCATAGGCTCACCTATACTTGCCCTTCTCCCACTTTTATCTGTTCTTGTTATAACAGGATTCAAAGATGGTTTGGAAGATTGGAGAAGACACGTGAATGACAGAAGCATAAACGACAGAACAGTAAACGTCGTAAAAAACCTGACAAATGTAAACCTATCCCATGAATATCAAAAACAAAAACAACAAAGAGGCTATTTCAGGCGATTGTTAAGAAAAAAGTCTAAAGAAATTGGTGTTCCTAATACATGGCTAACTGAAGAATTTAACACCATAACAGGCGTTCCAAAAGAAGAAAGAATAAATTGGAGCGATGTAAGGGTTGGTGATGTCATTAAGCTTTATGCTTCTGATCCCGTTCCTGCTGATATACTTGTACTATCAAGCTCTAGTGAGGATGGATCCTGCTTTGCCGATAGTAAAGACCTCGACGGTGAAACAAATTTAAAACCAAAAATGGCACTGGAGCCGACCTCTAAGTGTACCTCAATAAATGAATTAGAAAATGTCCGCTTGCACGTTCAATCAGACTCTCCAACTGAAAATATGCTTGTTTTTAATAGCAAAATCACAGTCTATGAAAATGGGGAAGAGAACATATACAGCACTGGGATAAAAAACATGCTTTTACGTGGTATGGTCATCAAAAATACTGACTGGGTTATAGGATTAGTAATTTATACTGGAAAACAAACCAAAGTCATTATGAATGCAGGTCCTCCACCTTTTAAAAGGAGTAGACTAGAAAGAATGATGAACAAACAAGTTATTGCAAATTTCGGTCTTTTGGCTGTTGTTTGTATTACGTTTAGTGTTACTGGTGGTCTTATGTACCACATATACGATAGAAAACGTGGAGATCTTTTATTCGTCGACGGAAGTACGCCGTCGCTCATATATTCCATCAGACTGTTTGTATCTACTCTGGTTCTGTTGCAAAATGTAATTCCGATTTCTCTCTATGTAAGCATAGAGTTCATCAAACTCATGCACGCATATTTTATTTTCAATGATTTGAAAATGTACTATGAAGCCAAAGGAATCCGTTGTATTCCACGTAATTGGAGTATCTCGGATGATATGGGACAAGTATCTTATGTATTCAGCGACAAAACTGGAACTCTTACTCGAAACATTATGGATTTTCGCATGTGCTCTATAAACGGATTGGTTTATGGAAAGCAGCTTCCTGGGGATGAGCTAGATGTGGTAAAAGGAAGAGCTGCACAAGAACAAGTAGATAGTAGAAATATAGATGAAGATTTTACTGGTGATCAGGAATCAACAGCTTTCGGTACTAAATATTCACGGAAGACAATGGAGTGTGAAACTGAAGATGGATCTCAAGATGATATCATCATAAGAAGGCGCAATGCTGTGACTGAATATTTGTCAGCAATGAAAAAAGTTTTTGATCCAAAATATGTTGATTTAGGTGATCAAGATATTGGTGAAACTGGTGCTTATACCTTTGTTGATCCAGAAATATT
The DNA here is from genome assembly GCA_003086725.1 of Furculomyces boomerangus. Classification (NCBI taxonomy): domain Eukaryota; kingdom Fungi; phylum Kickxellomycota; class Harpellomycetes; order Harpellales; family Harpellaceae; genus Furculomyces; species Furculomyces boomerangus. Next base: position 13,413 of record MBFT01001025.1, on the reverse strand, counting down.
CAAGCATATGAAACCAGAAGTAGCAGAAAATATAAACAAAGCTAATTACGCCCCATGGACATCTGAACAAGAACAAAAAGAAAGTATCGATTTATTTTTAACACATCTTGCTGTATGTCACACAGTACTAGTTGAAAAAAATAAACAACCAGGTTCCAGCGATTACGAAGAAAGCACAAAATCGAAAAAAAATAATGGTACACCAAGTATATCACTACTAAAATCACTCAGACGTGGAACTGACATAACCTCCTCAACGAAACGTAGCGCAGATCAGGACAAACAACCACCAAACAAGGTCTTTAGTAGACATGAATCACAAGCTTCAACCATGTTTGATGCACAGTCAGGTGGCTCACCAAGACCTCTTAAATATTCAGCAGAATCTCCAGATGAAAGTTCATTAGTTTCTGCTGCGCAGAATCTCGGGTATGCATTTTTGGGGAGAACAAGGAACACATTAACATTGGATGTTCTTGGAAAACAAGTACAGTATCAGATACTAAATACCATAGAGTTTAATTCAACTAGAAAAAGGATGTCAGTGGTTGTCAAGCGTCCGGCTCCATATAACGATATTGCGATTTTCACAAAAGGTGCAGATTCAATCATTCTAAACCTGCTAAGAGAATTAGATGTAAGCGAAACTAAAGAGATCAACAAAAGAGAGGCGACATTTAGGCAAATTGACGAATTTGCAAATGCTGGATTACGTACTTTGGTTCTTGGGTATCGCGTTATTGACGAAAATGAGTACAAAAAATGGGCATCAGACTATTTAAAAGCTACTTCTTGTCTGAGTGAAGATCGAGATAAGATATTAGAAAGAGTTTGTGCTGATATCGAACGTGATCTTGAGTTGGTAGGAAGTACGGGAATAGAAGATAAACTTCAAGAAAATGTTCCAGATTGTATTGCTTCTTTGCGGTCTGCAGGAATAAAGATTTGGGTGCTTACTGGGGATAAAATGGAAACTGCAATAAATATAGGATTTGCATCAAATTTGTTGACTAAGGATATGGAGTTGTGGACATTAGATGGAAAGAAAAGCAAAAAAGAAACACTTGACCAGTTCTGGCTTATTAGTAAGATGGCAAGAGAGTCTGCTAAGAATGACCTTGATTTTACCTTAAAATCCCAACCAAAGAGGAGTTATTTATCTTTATTAGGCTTTGGAGAACCATCTTTAGGAGAAGACATTTATTCAATGACACCTGGTAATAATGATCAAAAAGCTGATTTGGATGCTATCAACGCTCGTAGAATCAGTCTTCGCCGCTATGAACAATCATTATTAGGTCGGATTTCATATCGTTTGAAAAGAGCGAAAAAATACGTAATGACCATGAGTAAACTGAAGAGAACCAAACCTACATCAATGGGAGAGGATGAGATTATACAAGAATCAATAAACATGGTTAGATCAGATGTAAATAAGCGACCAATGCAGGAATTCTCAACAGAAGCTGGAAGGAGATTTTCAAGAGCGTTTGAATATATTGACATGAAAAAAGAATCCAGTGGACTAACTAGTGCTTTGGTTATTGATGGTGTTGCTCTAGCAACTCTCTTGGAAACCCCGGATGTGGCAAAAGAACTATGTGATCTTGCACCACTATTTAAATCGGTTATTTGTTGTAGATCATCACCACTTCAGAAATCCCAAGTTGTAAACTTGGTTCGTAGCGGGATGAATACAGTCACTTTGGCAATAGGAGATGGTGCAAACGATGTGAGCATGATTCAAGCTGCAGATATAGGCGTTGCTATATCAGGAGAAGAAGGATTACAGGCTGCAAACGCATCTGATTATACTATTGGACGTTTCCACTTCTTGCAAAATCTACTTTTGGTTCACGGGCTTTTCAACTACCTGAGAATTAGTGAATCAATTCTTTCATTTTTCTACAAAAATGCAGTTTGGGCTATTGCACCTGTTTGGTTTGCCTTTTTCTGCAGATTTTCAGGAAATATGTTTTACGAGTACATGTACATACAACTTTATAATCTTGTATTTACTGTTTTCCCAGTTCTAGTTCTTGGATGTATAGACAAGCCATTCAACTATCGTACAGCAATGATATATACAGCAACATATAAGGCGGGGATCAAAAACAGTTACTTTAGTAATAGGAGGTTTCTGTTCTACATGCTTGACGGATTTTATCAGAGCGCAGTTTGCTTTTTTATCTTTTACGCTTTTGTTGCGCCAAATGCGACAGTACAAAGTGCCTCTGGTAGAGTCTGGTCAATCTTTGATTTTAGTTCTGGGATTGTTGGTGCATTAGTAATATGTGCAAGTTTGACACTGGGAATAAATGCTTGGTCATGGAGTTGGATTATGTGGGGATCTATAGCATTTTCTATAGGATCTTTCTTTTTGTTCAACTTTATCATTACATTTGTACCAGGTTCAAACCTATACCAATCCTTCAAGACGCAATTCTGGACGATGACATTTTGGTTTGCTATGAGTCTAAGTGTTGTGCTAGCACTTACTCCGAGGTTTGTCTATAAATACTACCAAAGAAATGTCAAACCAACAGATATTGATGTTGTGCGAGAAATTAAGATTCTGCATCGTCCTTGGTATGGGGAGGTACAACTTGAAAATAAGTAGAAAACGATAAACAAACATTGATAATTATTATATTCATTTTAATACAAATAAACTTTTTAGTAAAAGTTAGCATTGATAGGAAATATTTAAAGATATATTAGATACACTATATTTTTCTAAAATAGTGTAGGAATTGTGATGTATTAAAGATCGGTGAAGGTTAAATGTTGAAATTAAATGTGTGATCTTGGATCAATAATTGATTTATTGGTATACGTGCTTCAAAGTGAATATATTAGTGTTGAACGAATAGAAATAGGATAAAAATTTGGGTGAACGAAACCAAACACATTTTAGTAAAACTATAGTTGTTTAGTTGGATAATTTAAGTTCAGCGCTGGGTGTTGAACTGTTCAAGGTATAATATAGACAAATATGTAATCCAACCTAACATGTTTCATAAGGTGGTTTTATTGGGTGTCGCCAACTTTTGATTGATAAGTATGGACCTCGCAAGATTGTTTTTTGTGAATAGTAAAGTGGACATTTTGAAAGATGTTTTGTATAGCCAAAAACAAATTTTAGTAACAAAAGAATTTAGCTTGTTTAGTTAAATCACGAGTTTGTTCCATATTTTTTTGAATTATAGGATATGATTGGGTATTCTATTTGAAAAACCCCATAAATAAACACGCGATATTATATTGAGGAAATCATTTGCAGTTTTGGATCAAACTCGTGGGGTTAAAAGTCGCGAAAACCATGAAGATCATAAGTGGTGATTGGCCAAATCAGGTAGAAAAAAGAAAATCTCAAGACAGGTATCATGTCATTTTTCCAACGATATTTATCTTGTGCAATATATCTCCGCTTTTGAAAATCAGTCAACTTATTTCTCAGATAGATGTGTCCAATAGGAACACTACCTCAGGTGAGAAATGCTGTACTTGATAAAAAGCGATAAAGGTCTTTAGGACAAAAGTCACGCCATCATAAAACTTTCTCGACATAAAAACATGAACAGATTTGATATAAATACCAAATTGTCTGTTTTTTGATCTTTAGAGAATACCTCACAACCAAAGATTTACCCCCAAAACAAAATGATTACAATCGGAACAGGATATGCATGGAACGTCATCATTGCCGCTGGTATGGGCTTACAGTGTACCATTGCTGGAATAAATTGCGGATCTGTTAGAAGCAAGTTCAATGTTCCACATCCTGATATGGGATGCGGAAGATTTGCCGCAAAGCTTTCTGACGAGGACTGGGCCACCTTCAACAACGTAATCAGAGTCCACCAAAACTATGTTGAACAACTTCCTGTCGCCATTTCTGCTGTTTTGATGAGTGGCTTATTCTATGAAAAGGCCAGTGTCACATTGGGTTTAGCTTATGTTGCTTCCCGCATTGCGTATGCTTATGGATACGCCAAATTTGGTCCCAAAGGAAGAATGGTTGGTGCTATTGGCCAATATCTGTCTATTGTATCTATGCTATCACTTTGCTTCTATGGTTCTTATAAGCAACTTTCTAATTAACAAAAACACTCAAGTCTCGTACAAATTTCCTATAGCCCCCTAATCTCTAACTCTGTTTTTTAAATTAAATATACACAATATATTCAACACAATCTCTGATACAATATTGATGAAAATTGTTTAAAACTGTTGACTTTTATTTTATAAAATGTATGCTAATTACTGTAAAATCAAATGTAAGGATTTTGTGCAGTTAATATAATCATACAATTTTGGTTCGTAAAATCCTTGGTTACATTTCAGCACCCTTTTACTTTAAAAACAAACTCATCAAACTGAAACTTGCAAGAATGAGCGTTTTTATTTTAATTTTCCACAATTTTTATATTAAATATTACAAGTTTATTATAGTTGCAAAAACTGTAGCAGATTTTTTTCATGTTTGAATTCTTGATCAGCCGATGTCTATCTTTGGAATTCAAAAAACAAAAATATGGAAATTTCGTTGTTTTGAAAACATATATAATCTATCAATTTCATATACTTTATCCCCAAACCTATAAAATTAGTCCCTAAATTTTTTATTACATTTTCCCAAATAAAAAATAAAATAAACAAAAGTCATATTTTCTTGTAAATGGGACAACTGAATGTATTTTCCCTATAAAAAAAGCATAAGGATCAAAACTTGTAGTTTTTGTGGGGTTTTATCTAAGCAAAAAACCAAAACTTTTAACTAAGAAATTTGAAGGTTTCCACTCCTAGTTTATAACATAAAACTATCGTTTATTGGTAATTAAAACAGTCCACAATAATTGAAATAAAATTGATTTGCTTTGGATTTTACCAATTTTCTAGAAAATTGTTGCTAAAAAGGTAAAAATATTGTCTGAAATACTACACTTATTAATACTTTATTATGATTTGATAAAAACTTGAGATAAAACAGTGGAAAAATAAAAAATGATTGAAACATCACAAACCCCTTAAAGTAAACCTTTACTATTGGTCAGCACTTTTTTGGAGCAAATTCCTTTTGAATTGATAAAATTTTGAATTTTTTTTCTGTTTTATCCAAACTTTAAAATCATATACCGCTGGTTATACTAAAAATTTTTGTACAAATTAAGCCTGATATACTACCACACTTACACCGAAATGTGTTGTAAAAAAATTATGTTAAATAAAGGTTTTATTCTTTAGTAAAATCGGTTTGAAACTTTCCATAACTTTTCAAAAAGATAATTTCTAGCAAAAAATGATTTGAAAGTTTCAAAAGCTAGGGGATTTAAGGGGCGATACTTTAGTTTCAAGGCCCAATATCTATATAAATAGGCAAACAAAACAACACTCTTCTCAGTTTTGTAGCACAAACTATAGCAATGACTGACACTGTCAAAGGAATTTTTATAAAAAATAGTATCTCTCCCAACAGAGAAGAGCTAGACGCCAAGTCTATGGCAATAGCTGGCGAAACAACCAGAAAGTTTTTTACAGAAGGACCACCCGTTAAAAACTGGACTTTGGGATTCAACATAACTGTCAACCTCAGAAAGTCTGCATCTGGACCATTGATGCCAAGGTCTCAGATGATGACCCCAAAAACACTGGACTATGACCAGCTTATCAAAGACATAGCACCACTTAGAGTTGGAGATGCTGATATCAGTGCCCGCGGAGGAAATCATGGTAGACACACTTATTTAGTTGACAAGGAAGAATTGCTAATATCGCCACACAAATACTTTGACGAATTGGTTGCTAAAGACAAACAGGCTTGCGAAAACAACTCGCCACGCTCCCTGTTCACCGAAATTGTTGCCCATGACAGTCTTCTTGAAAATGCGATTAAAAATGGACATACCAAGGAACAGGTACTTGATATTCACCCACTAAGTGAAGATGAAGTAGTCATGGTATATTTCCATGGCGGAGCTTACGTTTACAGTAGCCCAACCGTTTATATGGGTGGTGCTGCAGATTTATCCAAAGAAGCAGGATACAGAGCATTTCTTCCAAACTATAGGCTTGCTCCAGAAAACCCATTCCCAGCGCCAGTTCACGATGGATATATCTTCTTCCAGTACTTGTTGTCTTTGGGATATAAGGCCGAAAATATTATTGTAATGGGATGTAGTGCTGGAGGAAACCTATGTATGAACATCATGCAACTTCAAAAACTAAACAATGCTCCTCAGCCACGAGGTGCTGCTCTATATGCCCCATGGTGTGATTTGAACTATTCAACCGAAGCCTACCAAAAAAACTCCGTGTATGATTTTTTACCTCCAGCTAGTATTGAGGATGCTATAAACATTTCAAGATTATATGTTGGGCCTGGGAAGGAGCTTGATGAAGATTTCAAGAAGTTGCTTAATGATCCTTTAGTATCTCCTGTATATGCTGATATGGACGGATGGGCACCAATGTATATCCAAAGTGGTGAAATTGAGATGCTTGTAGATGACATTGACGACTTGGCGAGAAGAGCTAGAGCAAAACAGAACCTTATCACGGGTATTGATCATCCTGGTTTTGACACTGATGATAAGAATCTATACGACAAGTTTGCTGGAATGGTACATGCATTCAATCTTTTTGATGAAGCTAACGAAAAACATGCTGCTGTTAAGGGTTTTGGTCATTTTGCAAGGAGATTGGCACAAAAACACTAATATACTTTCTAATTTCATTTCTATATTTCAATTATTTTTGTCTATTAGTTGAATAATAAATTGAATTATTCTGACAATTTTTTTGTACGCCAAATTGTTATAAATGACTTAAGATTGTTACAAGTAATATTGGTTGTAACAGACAAGAAACGCAACTGAATTGTGTTTACGATTAGGCACAAAGTCATTCTATTGAACCTAAAGTTAGTAATAAAAAGAAAAAAATCAATACTATAAGATTGACAGTTAATGATGTTTTTACTTCTAGTGTTACAGGATTATAAATCTACATTCAAAAAATATACAAATACAACAGCAACCAAAGTTAAAACGAAAAAGAGAAAAACAACTTACTCAAATGAGGTATAAAATAGGGGTATATGAATCCGAAATCTCTTCTGAAATGGAAAACACATTCTCTTCTAGTTTTTCATCGGTTTTATATAATAAAATCTATATTTATTTTGACAAAAACCCTCCAGCACTAGAGTATATATTTTTTTATATGAAGGGAAAGAATCTTAGTAAAGTGTCCAATACTTCATGTTCACAAATAAAATGTTTATGGAAACAGTAGTAAAGAATCCAACAGACAACCAAACGAGATATTAACTCCATTTCTATCGGAAATCTTTATACCTGCTTATGCCAAAAATTGTCATTTGGCACTTATCAAAAATAATGTTTATTTACCAAATAAAAGTAGATTTTGGGAGAAAAATGGGAATGTAGTACTACAGTACTCATTTCAATATATAACAAGAAATGAACATTGCAGAAATTCAGAATGCCTTAATTTCAAATTTCCATTTCTAATATTAGAAAGCGATTTTTTACCTTTTATATGAGCCTAGTATTGTTGATAGATTAATATGGTATCATTTATTATTATTTGACCATTCTATTGAAAGTTTAAATAAATTTAACTAAAGTAAGAAGTTACAAATTAAACAGAATTAGTTTCTAAAGGTTACAGAAGAAAGAGGAATATCTTTCAAAATCAAAGGTAAGAAGGAATGCCATATTTATGATGAAAATAGCAATTTATACACTTTTGACAGCTAATCGAGTGTTTTAACATTTTGTAGAGTTTTTAAAACTATATGGTCCCTCTATAGCGTTTGGCAATATCCAGTCAAACTCTATCACCCAGCTTTTAGTGTTTTAAAAGGAATGTGAACTTAGTTTTAGCGTAAAGTCAAACTAAACACTTATTTTGAGACAGAATATTATATTATTCACCTCTGGGAGGTTTACATTTATATGGTATATTGATAAAATTAATCGGGATATTAAAGCTAAACAATAGTGCAATAAATCGTTTACATAGTTTGGTGGATATATGTATGAATCCAATCAAGATTTTCTAGGGAATGTGTGATATATTCATTTTTGAATACCATGTTTTGAATGTTGTGGATGATATTTAATTTAAACAGAATGTTTAGTTTGAAGATAGAAAAAATTCTTGTGTATTTATAATGGATAGGATTAAGAAAAATGGCAACGAATTAGCTAGGTGTCAAATGGCACCTTTGGTAGAAATAGTGTTAAGCAATAAAGATTATTTTTTAGTCATTAAATTATGTACAAACGAAATCCCAATCCTCATAGTCTGAAATATGTATCCTTGAGAATTTACTGAGAAATGACTTTAGAAATTTCTATTTATATATTTGGAAAAAATCAAAAAAGTGAATATATCCACTATCCAAAGCGTGGTTTCTAAAAACTTTTATCTAACTATCATTCAACAAGTTTTTGACATTCATTTTGCCAACTTTGGCTCTTTTGATTTTTTGATTATTGCAGTCACTTTCTGGTTCCCTTGAAATGATTTTTTTGGTATTTTGTTGTGCCATTTTCTCGTTTTCTATATTTTTTTTAAACTCGGAAGCGTTGTTTATTTCTTTTTGGACTTTCAATGATTCTTGTTTGACATTGGCCAAAAAGTTGATAAAAGAATCTGTACCTACGCAAATCCATCAAAATAGTGTCAATATGAATACCAGCTAGGTTTTATATACAGAGTAATGTAAATGAATAAATGAACTAAAAACAACTTACTGCCACTGTTTTCTAATAGTACTGTCTGTTTGATAACAGGTATGTTTTCAAAACCCAGTATATACTCGTTTGTTTTTCCAAGCTGATTGTTTATATATTTTTTATTTGAACTGGTTTTAATTATTGGACTTTTTATTACTAGCTCGTAAGCATTTGCATAGTTGCTGTAATTAAATATTTTTTAGTTTGTGATATATAATATTTATCAGTTGAAATAGATACAAATACTTTAAAACTTACTCTTGATTAAAAATATTGTTTGTTGCAACTTTTTCTTCCAAATACCCACCTATATCAAGTATGGAAAAGTTTCCTTCTCCACAGCATTGAAAATGAAAAGGCGAACCATACTTTGGTGCAATCCAAGGATCTACATCAGATTCAGAAACACTAAAAGATTTCATTTGCTTGTGAAGATGTTTCAATT
>MBFT01001017.1:2969-17973 GCA_003086725.1 Furculomyces boomerangus | reverse complement strand
ATTTCTCTTTTTTCAAAACCATGTTCTTCAACATTTATTTCTTTGATGTTTTTCAAAGCTTCAATAAAGTTTTTAAATTTGGATTCTTTTTCTTTGTAACTTTTATAAAGATTGGTTATTTTGATTTTAATTTCTTTAACGTTTTTCTTTGACTCTAAATCATTTTCTTTGTCTTTTCATTTTTTCGTCAAGTTTGTGCAAAGAGGGAGAGGAAAGTTTATTGTTTATTGAAAGAAAGAAAATCAGATAAAACCACAAATATGTAGAAAGTACATTCCTCAAAAATGTAACACTACATTGGAACCCATTCTCATACTAAAGTTCAAACTTATTGATTATAAAAAAAGATTTAGAGCTCCAAAATAAAAGGACTCTTTCATTTTTTGACAAAATATCAAGGAAAATTGCTGTTTTTGAATTCAACTTGAATACTTTTCAAAAATTTGATAATTCATACAAGTATAGAATAGTTTCTAAAAAAGTTCGGTTTTGTATATAGTACTTTTTAGCCAATAAGTTTTCATCTTTTGTATTAGAATGAATGTAACACAGTGATATGGTTGCAATGTACAAGTTCTCCTAGTTTTATTATTCCAAAAAAAATATTTGTAACATATTTCTCCTCTTTTTACAATGTAGTTTTACTCGGAACTTTTTAAGATCATATAAAAAGTCATTTTTCCAACTTCAAAGTACATCTTTTTTCTGTATTATTATAAAGACAAGATGAGGTATGACGCGCCAGGATTCAAAGCATATGTGGTCCCAAACTCTGCTGTTGAAGGATATTCACCAATATTGAAAAACCTAGTGTACAAAGACGATGCTTCAATAACTGAACACTCTGACAAGCACACTGTTTACGACATATTCTGGAGTTCTGTAAAACAAGTTCCAGAAAGAAACTTTGTTGGGCATAGAATATACAACAGTACTAATGGGACATACGGTCCATTTGTGTTTCAAACTTATGCACAAGTAGCAGAAAGAGTAACAAATTTTGGTGCAGGTATTATCCAAATGAGATTGAATGATGCACAAAGCGAGGAAGAAAAAAGTTCAATTAATAAGAGGAACTGGGGAGTAGCCGTTTATTCAGCAAACAGACCAGAATGGAACATCACTGATAAGGCACTTTCATCCCAATCCCTATTTTCGGTTGCTCTTTACGATACTCTTGGTGAATCTTCAATGGAATACATTTTGAATCATTCTGAATGTACTGTTGTTGTTTGTTCCCTTGACAAAGTTCACAAAATACTCAAAAATGTTGATACTATGCCAAACCTAAAAGCAATAATCTCACTTGATTCAATTCATACTAATGTTCCAGTTGCTACTGGCCAACTGCCACCATTCGTCCCATCTCCATTCAACACCAAAGCCACAGATGTTCTTAAACAATGGGCAGCTAGCAAGTCTATTGGATTTTATGATATTCTTGAGATTGAGGCTTTAGGCAAAGCTAGTGGTATTCCACATTACCCACCATTACCAGATGATATATATACATTAATGTATACTAGTGGAACAACGGGCAATCCTAAGGGTGCAGTTTCCACTCATAAAAACTACATGACTGCTGCAAGATCTGGTGCAATGGGAAGATTTAATCCAGATTCGGGGCCTGTGATGATATCTTATCTTCCATTAGCACATTGTTATGGAAAGAGTGCAGAAAACGTCAATATGTTGTTGCAAGGAACAATAGGATACTTTTGTGGCGATATTTCAATGATTCTTGAAGATTGCAGAGAGCTTCAGCCAACAGGCTTTCCAGGGATTCCTAGAATATTGGCACGATTCTATGATACAATTACAGCAATGACAGTGAATGCACCAGGATTGAAAGGTATGATATACAGAAAAGCCGTAGAAGAAAAGTTAGCAAATCTTTATGCTGGCAAGGGTAGCAAACATGAATTCTGGGATAAGATACTTTTTGACAGGGTCAGAGCTCTATTGAGTAGTCGCCTAGAAGGTATGGGATCTGGAAGCGCATCAATTGAACCGCATGTACTGAACTTTTTACGAGTTACCTTCTGCGTTGATATGGGAGAGGGATATGGACTGACAGAAACTGCTTCAAATGGACTTAGACAAGCGAAGGGCGACATTACTCCAGGCTGTATAGGATTTCCTGCACCTGGGATGCAAGTGAGACTGGGTGACGTTCCAGAAATGAAATACTTTGTAACTGATTCACCATATCCAAGAGGTGAAATTTACCTTAAGGGGCCAGCAGTATTTAAAGGATACTTCAAAGAGAAGGAGAAAACTGATGAAGTGCTGTCAAGTGATGGTTGGTTTGCAACAGGAGATATAGCAAGAATTAACGAGGATGGTTCAGTTTCTATAATTGATCGCAAAAAGAGTATTTTCAAACTTTCACAAGGTGAGTATCTTGCACCAGAAAGAATGGAAAATACTTTCAGCAAGCACCCACTAGTTATGCAATCATTTGTTCACGGATATTCAACAAAGAATTATCCAGTATGTGTTGTTGTTCCGGATCCAGTTACTTTTGTTCCATGGGCAACAAAGATTTTGAGTGATTTGGGTGAAGATACAGGAAATGGAAATTATGAATACTTGACAAAGAATGAAAAGATAAACAAGGCATTCCTTGCAGAATTGGCAGACCACGGAAGAAAGTCGAAGATGCAAGGATACGAAATTGTCAGAGCAGTACATTTGGAACATGTTCCATTTGATGTCGAAACCAACAGATTGTTAACACCAACATTTAAATTGAAAAGATTTGATGCAGTGAACTATTACAAAGATATAATTGATCAACTCTATCAAAAATAGTGTTTTTGGGGTTATTGAATTAGTTTACTTTCCTCCTTCCATAATTTTAAATCGTATATTCAAGTTTGTAGTTTAATGAGATTAATATTTTGAAATTTTAGTGTCAAGAGAATAACACCCCAACACATCTATCTAAAATTTCATCATATCTGATGTAAATATTTCTCAGATGACCTCTTACTAGAAAAAGAGCATCCCTTTTTTTTGACTCACAAAGTTGGTTAATTTATCACCGAAAATTTCACGGACGACTCGCCATCTGGCACACTCTGTTATTTCTTTCTAATAAACTAGAACCCTAGCTTGATAACTTGTTAACTTTTCCTAAAATGGAAATACACTATTGTTATTGGCTTATTTTTAAAAAAAACTAGTTGGGTGGAAATTGGAATTAACCAGCTTGGTATATTTTTTTATCTTTTTCAATAATAGCTACTCTTTATTACTGTTCAAATATTTCGAAAAACGCTTATGGAGAGTATTAATATTTGGAATATGTTTTGTAGATCTTGGAAAATGTATTTCTTAAACTGAAGCCAAATAACTAAAGTTTGTTTTAGGTATCAACAGTTTGTGGTTAGCTGGTATCTTTATGTCTGTATAGGTTTTTAATTATTTTTTATATAAAAACAATCATTAGAATACCACAAGTGTAGTTTCAGTCTAATATCATCAATATCCTGTTGGACACATATTTTATAAAGAAAATTTTTCAAAATGAATATTTACTCCAGTTTGTTTTTAGCTCCAAGTCATATTTACACCTTTTTAATCTTTTTTTGGAAAAGTTGACGTTCTGTGAAAGAATATGAAAAGCCAAAAAAAATGAAAAGTCAATTTTTTGTGGAAATCCTCGCTTTAATTTTGTTATTCAAATGAAGTTTTTTATAAACCAGGAGTTGAAATACAAACCATTTACTCTTTTTTTTTTAGTTTTTCTATTATTTTGCTTTCAGAGCTGTTGGATATAAACCGTTTTCTCCAATATAATCCAGGAACTCCAATAAAAAATTTTCACAGTAGTTCAAAAATAATACCATCAAGAATGTTTTCTAATACGCCAGTGTTACGCTCAGTTAGTTTTTTATTCAACAGATGGCACTAAAATTGAAATCAAGCATTTAAAAAATGTTGTAGCTAATAAAATTCGAGAAAAAAGCTGTATGGCTTATAAACCTTCAAAATCAAAATTCGTACTATCTCAGGAAATATTTTTACATAATATCTTGGGTCTATAGGAGTAAAAGTTTATTATAACATATTATTGGATTTTCTCCAATATCAGCCAACAGGGTCTATTAAAAACCCCAAGGTTATAATTCAATCTATAATATTTAAACAAGAAATTGACAAATATTGAACGAGTTTTTTGTAGATCAAAGTGAAATACCAAAAGCAGACAATATATACTAAAACTTCTTTTTGTTTGAAAACATTTATCGTTAATTCAATCTAAAACAATTTCTTGTACTATCTCAATTTAGAAAGAAATAAAGACATAATTTTATTGAATGGTTTTTAAAGGATTTTTAGTTTAATATGACGCACATGGTGTTTTGAAGCTGAATTGTACATAAATTCAATCAAGATTTTGTAAATCAAATCAAATATAGCCTTTTTAAGAATGAATGAGCTGTTAATTTATTATTTCTCTAATTTAGTTTTTTGTATTCCAAACAATAATTAAATCGTTTTCCCTTTGAACATAATTCGAATGTGTGTCAAAGAGTGGGCAAATAGAATCGAGAAAAAATTTCTGTAAAACCTATAAATGAGTTATACTTTCAACAATCTACCAGAGCTAATAGTTATGCTGATAAGCAAAATCGTTTTTTATCCTTCATTAAAAATAAAATTTCTAGTAAAAAAATAAACAATCAACCATACCAAATACGGACTCAACCCAACGGATACTGTAGTCACGGGATAGTCACGGGATAGGATTCTACGGCAAATTGGCTTAATACATTTTACTCTATTCAAAATTTCCAAAGAAAAATTAATAGATATTTTGGATAAATTACCAAAAATATAAATACAACAAATAAAAAAAGATAAATGATTCGACAAGAGCTTATTGAACAAAATATCTTCCAAAAGTTCAGGCATTTGTGACAGCCACGGGATAAAGTTCATTAGAACAAAAACCGAATTTTGATAATTTGTACTATTCGAATTTACCCCCTACACTACACTAGTATCTACAAAGAATATTATTATTTGTTTCAAAACATAAATTTTTTTCAAGAGCTGAAAGGAAGTATCTCAATTTTCAGAATTCTCTGTTAGTTTTTCTATAAATACCCATAGGATATCCTAAGATGAATATCAATACTTTTTAGTCAAATATCCAGTTTATCTCTCAACAATATATTCTCAAATAGTTATTTATAAACATCCATCAATTCACTCCAATAAACAATATCTCTTTTACATTAACCCACTCAATTAGCTTTTCAACATGTTATCACAAAAGATTAAATTTCTATTCGTAATCCTAGCTTTCGTTATCTCAAGTGCAAAAGGGTGTCTCTACTATTTTGTTCAACACCACATGAGCTTGATGGGAACTGAGAGCGTTTACATGGAAGTTACAGATAACAACAGTAAAAAGCTGACTTGTAACGTAAACAAACCTACTGCAGGTACATTTAATGGAAATAATTGGTTTGAAGTCCAGTGCTCAGGAAATGGTTATACTGGTATCTATAGCCAGAACGGTTCACAACACTACTTTAAAGTTACAAGAAGTGGATTTGATTCAGGCTGGAATCTAATAAATGCATATGACTATGGAGGTGCTATGGGAATGGGATATTCATATATTAAATTCCAGGGATGGTGGTATTGTTAATCCCCTCGTCATATAATGATTTCTAGCAGGAAATTTCGTGAATTTTATCCAAAGAAATTCTGTGTTGAAAGATCCAAAGTGCCAACAGTCGTTTATTTTATTTACTTATATTACCTTCTCCCAAGATCTTGAGTTATTGGTATAGTCAACCAGTGTCAGGAATTTAGGAAAATCTATTTTTACAGATACCTTTTTTTAAAATAAATTTACACTTTAAACCTCAATAAACATTTCAGTACTATGTCTGAAGTTCCAGTATCCAAAATTCACATGTCTAATGACCTGATACCAATCAATATGTTGCTGGACACAGCATCATTTTTGATTGGTATCGTTGCCACTCGAGCTAGTATCATATATGATAGCATAGCTCAACAAACCCTCTTGAACCAACGCCCAGTGATGAGTAGGGAACCCATAGTGAGGCGGAGTGGGGTTGGATGGTGGGTCATTGGGGTGATTTTTGGAACATTTTTAATTAGTTTTTAACTTTTTATTTATTGACTTTTTATGACTATTGGTGATCAATAAACCGACTTTACAAGTCAAAAAAAATATTTGCATTCCGTATACAAGAATATGAGGGAAAAAAACATTGTTTGTTTATATTAACTTGTCTCAGTAAATTCTTTATAAAAGACTTTTAAGTTTCTAATTGTACAATATTGTAATGTATTTTTGTTTTTATCATGTTTTGGAGATTTTCTTAAATATTGTTGATGAAAAAAGCTAGGGAAAAATTATAGAGAATATGATCTTGTGTGTGCCTTTGAATTTTCAATTTTAAAGAGAAAATAGACTAGATATATTAAAGATATATGAAGATTGTATGATACAGAATAAAATGGAAAGAATATGCAAACCAATAGTATTTTTAGGATTTGTATGTAGTTTCAACAAAAGCAAACACAAGCATTTCTTTGTAAAAAAGAAATACACTGTATACAAACGACATATTCTCAAGGTTTTATAATCAATAGTTATTTAAGTGTGTATAATAAGCTTTTGCAGCTCAACATATCTTATAATATTTATTTAAAAATAGCTCAATTTCAGATTTGGTGTCACAAAAAACTTGGAGATTAATCTACATGAAACAAGTTTGTAAAGTATTTCAATATTTGGCATGATTTATGTTTTTGCTCTCTTTTTTTGTTATGTTTTTTAGTATTCACTAACAAGTTGCTCATGACAACATTTCGGTGTTTTTTTAAACAAAAATGAGATTTTGAAGCAGTAGATGTTACGCCAAAACAAAAATTAGTACAGAAAATATAAAACAAAAATTAAAATGGAATACAAATTTGACCCCTTGTTATTGTATCTCAATATTATTGTTGGGATAGTAAACAAAAGGTTGGTATTTTTCCATCAAGAAATTAAGATTTAATAAAAAAAAGAGAAATTTCAAATGTGTCGAAACTTCCAAACCCCCTTAAATCTAGTTCTTGTTATAGGGAAAGTATGCTACTTTGTAAATTCACTTGTAACAGACAAGCTAGTGAAAACTTCTATTTTACCCAAACTAAAAATCTACATAAAAGTACAATGGACACATGATAAAATAGCCAATAAATCATCCTTACAAAGTAGATACCAATGAATAGTAAATGCTGGGAAATAGAAAAGGGGGTGAGTAAATATAAACAAAGTAGTTTTAAAAATAGACCAATTTTTCTGCAAACAAAATTTCAGTACAATGAAAATGTTGTAATACATTCAAAAAAGGGGGTAATTCTTTGTGAAATATACTACAGTGGGAAAATTTCTCTTTATTCAAAGTTGATATCCTTAATTATACACAGTAAAGCTGTTCAGGTGTTTTAGCTGGAAAGTCTAGTTTGTTACTCGAAAATTGCTGAAATTATAAAAAAGAAATATCTATAGCATTAATAATTATCAAAAATTATTTTCCTAAAGTAGAATTGATCCCAAAATAGCAGTTTGTTTACTTTGGTTTTAGTACAACTATTGGTGAAAAATATATTGTTTTATTTATACTAGTTGATTGTCTTGAAATTGTACCTTGGAAAAACGAACCAGAAATTTCAATGATCAATAAAAATGGAATAGCTAAAAATGAGCAAAAAGATAATGATCAAGATTAGAAATGTTATAGATTATAGTGATAATCTTGTTTTTTGAAAGATATGATTAAATAATAACATTTCCATCAGAGAAAAAATTGATCTAGACAAATATATTATTCACCAATGATATGCTAGTGTAAAAGTATTAATAAAAACTGCTGATAATTATTAATAGTGTGAGATATTTCTAACTTTTTTGATTTGTAGTAATTAAGGCAAAGAAATTAAGGATCAAGTATGAAAAAATACATTCCCAATCAAAATAGTTGGAGGAATTCCCCGAATAAAATAAGCCAATTATAAAAATTTAGATGGTGCAACATTCACTTGCCTAAATTGGGTAAATTAACAAGATACTAACATCACTTTACCATTACAAAAATATTTTAACCAAATTTACCATTCAAGCAAACTCTTAAACTATGACATATTTAAATATGACATTTTAAAAAGGTTATAAATAGTCTACATCTACATGGCTTGGTAAAAAACCCAATTCCTGTTCTTTTACAAGAATCATCAAAGACAAGTGTATTTTATATCACATCACAAACTTTTCGAAACTATTTCATTCTCCTGATCCACCCTGATATTTTGTATTAATCACTAATAGCTACCGTTAATTAAAATGGAAGTCGATCTTTCCAGTCCCACTGAAAAAGTTCTACTCAATGTTGTAGAGGAACTAACCGAAGACGAGAAAAAACTTGTTAAAAGCTATCTGTGGAAAATAGATACTCGTGTTCTTCCTATCGTAGTTTTTATCTACATTTCTGCTCTTATGGATCGTTCAAACATTGGTTCTGCTCTAGTCAACGGCTTGAAAGAGGGATTGAATCTATCAAAATCAAATGAAGCAAACGTAACATCCCTTTTCTATATCACATACATCCTATGCGAAGCTCCTTCAAACATCCTCTTGAAAAAGTTCAGACCACATGTTTGGTTTGCATTTATTGGTTGTAGTTGGTCTATTGCTTGTATTGTTCTTGGTGTTTTAAAGAGTGGGACCATATTTGTTGTTGTAAGACTTATTATGGGTGCTTTTGAAGCTGGACTTACTCCTGGTGTTGTTGGATATTTAGCTTATTGGTACACAAGATCTGAAATTGGACAAAGAATGGCTATATTCTTTTCGGCTCTTCCTATTGCAGGAATTATTGGAAGTCCACTAGCTGGTGCCTTTGCAGGTATCAAAATTAAAGGGTTGTTTTCATTCCAAAATATTTTTATTTTTGAAGGCGCTCTTACTTTTATAATATGCTCTGCATCATTTTTCATAATTCAGGATTACCCTGACCAAGTCAAGTTTTTTACTCCTGAAGAAAGGGAACTTGTGATAAGAAGACTCAGAGCTGATCAAGGTATGGCCTCAGAATCAAAACCAACCATGAAAGATACTCTAAATGCGTTTTCTGACTGGAAAATGTGGACTTTTGCTATACTATTCTATGGATTTGGTAATGCATACATTGTACTCGGTATTTTCTCTCCAACTATGATCAGAGGTGTTGGATACAGTCAAATTGCTTCCACTTATTTAGCCATTATTCCAAATGCTTGTGGTTTAGCCGGGTCAATGATAGTTTTACTTTATATGAAAAGATCAAATTACTGGCCTCTCGTTATTTTATCTGCCATTATAACTATAATTGGATTTGGTGCTGCAGTTCTAATTAAATCAAAAATACCAAGACTTGTTTTTCTCGGAGTTGCAGGATTTGGTGCTATGGCCAACATCCCCTTGTCAATTGGATGGATGTCTGTAAACCAGGGTGGCATCTACAAAGGAATGCTTGCTTCAGCACTAACCTTTTCTGTTGGATCGATTCCAGGTGTTGCAGCTCCAAACCTATTTGTCAGCAAATACAGTCCAAACTATATTGCAGGAAATTTGTACACCATTGGTGTGGAAGTATTTTCAGTGATTCTTACCATTATACTTGTCTTGTACTTTAAAGCAGAAAACAAGAGAAGAGATGCAAACCCCGAAGATGTTTCTCACTTGAGCGAAGCTGAACAAAGAGCAATGAACGATAAACATCCATCATTCCGTTACAGACTTTGATGTTTTATAGTTTTGGCCTGTAATCCTATAGTTATAAAGTTTAATTTTATTTGTTTTGTATTAATTTGATTTCAATAAACAATTACAGTATAACTCCTCTTTCTCTCTACTTGAATAGTTGTCCTAGAGTCAGTATTATCAGTGATTTTGCAGCTCAAATCACTCCCTTGAACCAACGTCCAGTAATGAATAGGGAGCCTCTAGAGAGACAGAGTGGGGTTGGTTGATTGTGATTGTGATTGATATTTTTTTAATTGAATTTTTACTCTTTATTATGGATATCGATACCAAACTCAATAAACCTACTTTTCGAGTCAAAAGAATGAAATAAAGTGAACCAGGTTTACTAGTCAAAAAAAAAACGTACATTAATCCAACGAAAGTAAACTGCAATTGTGTAAACATCATTGGATTTGGTAATATAGAAATGTGTTAAAAGTTTTCACTAGTATAATAACTGATTTGCGTTTTCCATCTTTGAAAAAAAATATGGCTCCTGAATGGATATTACTAGGATTAGTTTCAGTTCTCGCCCTAAACATCTCCCAACTAGCTAGTGCTCGTAGTGTTTATATTTGTAATTGCGGGTTTAAATCTGCTTAGTTTTTGAAATACACCATATTGTACAGTTACATGAAAAAGTCTTTGAATGCTTTTTGTATTTATTTTTTTTCTTTAATGGCTTTTTGAATTCCAAGTCGTTCTTATCTAAACTTTAATAAAATTTTTTTAGTAAATACTGGATATGATACTTAAATAAAAACTCTCGAAAAGCTATTGTACTTGTTTTTGTCATTATTTAAAGTTGAAACTTGCGAACTATAAAAAAACCAAGTAAAATCCAAGCTTTTTGAAAACTTTACCAGTTCTCTTCTAGCTTTTGTATTTACTATGTTTTTATCTAGAACCGTAGCCATATTCTCTGCGATAGTATAGATCAATACTTTGGTGTATTTATAATGGAATGTTTTGAGAAATCAAAAAAAGTTTTTATACTATCAAGTTATAGAAAATTTTCTTTATATGGCTACTCAGTGAGACTCAACCATGTTAATAGCCTCAAATTTTGTTTATAAAATAAAAATATTGTGTCGACTTTGGATATATTATTTTGGTTCTAAAACTCACCGAGTAGAAAAATATATCAATACAAAATCGTCACGTGGAAATGGTTTATGAAGTTTGAACCTTTCACTCAACTGCCAATCTATTAACATTAAAACTTTTTATCCAATATCTGTTATATTAAAATTTCTGTCGCAAAAACATATCGGAAACTACCTAATTATAATTATAGCTCAACTGATTTTTCTTTATTTTCAAATGCAATATATATTGTTTTTACTTGGAAATGTACAACATTTTGATATTATCTCTAATAGCTACTATTATCCCATTATGAATTAAAAACACATTCTTCTAACTAAAATATAACCTTCGGATATTTAACTGGCTAATTTAAGATTTATAGCAAATTTAGAATCTTTTTGATATTTGCCCTAAAACGAAATGATATATATTTTACATTCACATATTTTTAACTATCTATTTTATTTTTTAAATGCAAGATAAACCAACTAGAATTTAAGGTATTGAATATTTTCTTTTACAATGTAGTTGTGAAATGTGTATATTTTAGCTCAAAGTCAAACTGAATTGAATGATTAGAATTAAAGTGTGTTTTTTTCGGAAAACCTTTTTTCGTGTTAACCTTTTTTTGTACACTTTAGTCTCAAGTTTTTATTTGTATAAATGATATTGATACAAAATATTCTTAATTTCGTTTTCCAGTTTTTATAGATATCTAAATATGACACAATATCAAACTGTTTTTGAGGCGATATCTGTTAATTTTAAACCAAATAGCTAATAACTTTACTAAAATAAACTTGAATGTGTAAATCAAAAAAGAAAAAGTTTATAAAGTATTGGAATCTTAATTGAAAGAGTTTTAAAGTTTTTAGAACGAGATTAAAAAAATGGTAATAATTGGGAAATTATAAAAATTCAACTTTGACATACTATATCTTTAATAATAGTATACCAAACAATAAAATATTTTAAATATGAGAGTAGCTACTAGTGAATGTTATACTATAAAATTCCGGGAATGATACCTTTATTTTCTGTTATGGTATTCAAGAAAAAGTAAAAAAATGAAAATCATTTGAGCACTTTTTCATGTAACTGTATTATAGAAAATATTAAGAGATGTGAAGTCTATTTTGAAAATCAGTTTCTATAAAGTTTTTATCTAACTATCATTCAGCAAGCTTTTAATGTTCATTTTTTCATGTTTGGCCTTTTTGTTTCTATTATTAGAATTCATTTTTTTTGTTTCCTTTCTTGTTGTTTTTCGATAATCACATTGGTCTTTCGATGTTTCCTTGTTAAATGGTTTTGTTTGAATAATCTTTAAAGTTCTATCAGACCTCCCTTTTGTTTGTGACGATTCTTGTTTAGCATTAGCCAAAAAGCTCATAAAAGAATCTATATCTAAAATAAAATTAATATTAAATACTATAAAAACTTTGTGGATATCCTGTAGATTTGTAAACAAAAAAAACTTACTACCGTTGCTGTCTAGTAGCACTGGCTTTTTGATTATAGGAATGTTTCCAAAATCCAGTGTATAGTTGTTTGTTTTCCCAAATTGTCCATTTATATCTTTTTTATTCAGACTGGTTTCAATTCTGATATTTTTTCTCACTTGTTCATACGCCTTTGTATGGTCGCTATATTTATTGATATTTGTTATTTTTGGTTATTCAATGTAAAAAATTAAAAGGATTGTAATACTTTGAAACTTACTCTTGTTCAAAAATATTAACAGTGATTATTTTTTCTTCCAAATATCCACCAATATCAAGTATAGAAAAGTTTCCTTTTCCGCAGCATTGCAAATGAAAAGGTGAGCCATATTTTGGGGCAATCCAAGGATCTATATCAGATTCAGAAAAACTAAAAGGTACCATATGCTTATGGAGATGCACAAGTTTTTTGTTCTGTTCATTTGCCTTTGTTTTGACATCAATTGTATATTTTATAAAAAAATTCAAGGATGAAATTACATCCGAATTCTCTCCAAAAGAGTTATAAACTGATACCATTCTGTTGTAATATCCAACGTATTTTTCTTTAATGGTTGAATCATTTATAAAGAAAAAGTTGGCAAATGTGATCGATGCATTTACTGTCCAAAAGATAGATGAATGTTCACGATAATTATCTGGAACGTATTTAATATATGATTCTATAAGATTCATTTGTTCAACACTACCATTGATACATTGTAGTTTTGCGGCTCGAACTCGTCCTGGATGGAGTTTTATATCAAAATCCCTTACGAGTTCCGATTGATACAAGTAAATTAATGTATTGTAGTATCTATTTTTTATAATATAACCAAACACGTATTTTTCCGTATCCAATATTAGTTTTATAGTTCCCTTATGTCTAATGTATATTTCACGGGTTTGAGGTGATTTCTCTTCAAATATTTTGTCTATTTCATCCTTGAATTTTTTTAATTTGTTGATATAAAGTACTAGTCTCAAGTTTGTTTGGTCTTCATTTAATCTGTCTTTTCTCCATCTCTTTGTAACAAAAATTGCAATATTTTTGTACAAAGAATCGATATTTAAGATCAAATAATGATAATCTCGAGGCAGATCACCTTCTAATCCATAATTAGCTTTATGGTTCAATAATTTGAGTTCTTTGTTGGTACATTCACTGATATCCCCGCCAAATTTCCATTTGAAATCATTTTTTGGGTAGTTTACAACTATGTCTCTTTGTGCAAAGGTAATAAAATTGCCATTGAATACGTAATTTCCAGAAATATAAATGTAATATATCCACCAAACTCGTCTCCTAAATTCTAACTCATCTTCAGTATATTTTTGGATTATATCTTCTGTTTTAGTATTGATGTCTAGTTGGTATAGTCGTGTTATCTTTGCATTTCTAAAAACAAATCATTTCAGTTTGTTTGAAAACAAATTCAGTCATAATAATATTGAGATTTACCTTGTGGCAATATCTAAAATACAATTATTCAAAGCATTAATAAGTGTACCATTTACAATAGGAAAAATGGTATTTCAATAATATTACTGTTTACCTATTGCTTGATCATTAGATTTTAAATCGTTTATATCAGTCGAATATCCGAGAATGAAGCAACAGGCCCAAATGATAAGGGGATCAAAAAACTTATCTAGCTTCATCAATTCAAGGGATTTTTGAGCATACAAGGTTTCCAGAGTTTTGTCCTGTTGGGTTCTTGAGGTTTTGATTCTTTTTATCCCAGTAGCAAGAACAGCAAAAATAAAATAGTAAGGATATTTCCTGTTTGTGAGATTTTCTATGAATTCTGAGAAACGCATAGGGACTACAAGAAAAGGGTAGATGTGAGGGAGAATTAAACATAGCTCTTGGAGTTTTGAGTTATTTGGGATTGGAAGTCCATACTTGAAATCTATGAAAAGAGATATATTAGTACAAGCTAAATGAAAACGATATGTATACCATTAAATATTTCAGGATTTGAGTCTTTAGAAATGTCATACATTTTAATTTATAAAGAGTTTGAGATATTTTGATAAGAGAGAAAGAGAAATAAAAAGAATTCAGATTGGAATTTTGTGCTGACTCATCGTATTATTAATCTGAGCTCAATTAAATATAGCGAGAATCATTTTGAATTTCCATTTTGAGAATTTATTTACCAAAGTGGTATTTTTGCAAGAAACTTAATTTAGTTCAAACATATCTTTTCATTGTATATAGGCAAAAAATAAAATTTTTTGAACTTTAAAGTGACAGAAACCACACTCTTATAGAAATTGTTTTTTTGGAAAGTGTCTTTGAGAATATTCCTTTATCAAAACTGATAAAAGTAAAAGTGAAAATTACATTTTACATGAAATATTGGAAATTAGTAAAAACGGATCAAAATGGAAAGTGTGACTGTTTGTACTAAAAACTACATCCAACAAAACATTAGGCTTTGAAA
This sequence comes from Furculomyces boomerangus, assembly GCA_003086725.1. Classification (NCBI taxonomy): domain Eukaryota; kingdom Fungi; phylum Kickxellomycota; class Harpellomycetes; order Harpellales; family Harpellaceae; genus Furculomyces; species Furculomyces boomerangus. Next base: position 3,127 of record MBFT01001017.1, on the reverse strand, counting down.
GAGAAATTATCTCCGAAAACCAAAACTTTGTTTCAAAACCAGAGACTTGGAACTTGATGTTTTTGGTTTCGGTTTCGGTTTCGGTTCCTTGAGGAAAAATTTTCACCGTTTCGGTTTCTGTCCACGTCTCTGTTCAAAACAACCATTTGATTTTACAG
>MBFT01001001.1:35206-50157 GCA_003086725.1 Furculomyces boomerangus | reverse complement strand
GCTTGAAGAAATAGAGAAACAATCTGACATTCCACAAGAAGAACAGATTATCAGTGAATCTCAGAATCGCAAGAAAAGCAAAAAATCTAAAAAGAATAAAAAACATAAAAACGCAGAAAATGCTGAAACAGTAGACAATGTTGAAACCGTATATCAAGAACCTCAAGCAGATACATCTATAATTGAAAAACAAAATAAACAAGATCCCAGCAATTCCGATGACTTTGTTAGTGTTCATTCTGAGGTTACGGTTACTTTACCTCCAGCAATGTTGGATAAGCCAGAGACTGGTGTGTATGAAACTTTAAATGGAATGCTGCTGAGATTTGTACCTCAACTGTCTGGTGTTGTAATATCTTATGGCAATGTCTCTTATAAGAGTAAACTCGGAAGGGTTGTATACGATTATCCTCATATTCAGTTTCTGGTTTCTGCAGAGTTTTTAGTATGGCGACCAAAACGTGGACTGAAACTAAGTAAGTATATCAACTATCATAATCAAGCAAACTGTTATTGTTAAGAATTATAATAACTACCCTTTAACTAATCTTTCAACAAAATACTCATTTACTATTTGGTTTTTAGGAGGTGTAATTAATATTCAATCATCAGCACATATTGGTCTTTTAGTCTACAATACATTCAATGCCACAATTCCCAATGTAATGATATCTCGTAACAAGTATGAATGGGTTGAATTTGATACAATGGAAGACGAAAATCTTTCAAATGAAGTTAACGATATACATCAGGTGGAGAATGAAGACATATCTGATGATGCTGCAAAAGGTGACATCGATGGTACAGCTTTACCTAAAACACCATCAAAATTCGTTAGAAAATCTTTTAATCAATCGGGAGAATGGGTGGATAAAGAAACAAAACAGCGTATTGGACCTAATGGATACTTAGATTTTACTGTTTCAGAGTAAGTTTTTATATTTTTTTTCGAATTGCTTTTAAACCTTTTCATTTCAAAACGTTCTGTAATATAAACTAACACGATTTACATGGTTATTCTTAGTGTATTCCGAGTAAATGATGTTCTTGGTATATCTGGATTTCTAGACTGATTTTCGGAAAGCTATTGGTAATAGCTAATAAACAATGTTTAGTGTTTTTGTTTTGATGTAGAAAAACGTGATGAAATCTTGTATAGCCGAATTTATTTTATCTATAAAATGAGCTCGGGAGCTGATGTCAAAGTCGTATTGCAAAAGTAGTTTCCATTTTAGAATATTTTCTATTTGAATAAATTTATTCATTCGACTTTTTAAAGGTGTTTTGTTGCTAAAAACGAACAATTTTATATTCGAACTATTAATACATACAAAAGGTGGATAAAACATTTATTATTTTTTGTTCTCTGAGACTTTCTTTGCATGAGCAACTAATTCATGGTTATGGGCTGATATGTGAGTGATGTTTTCTTCGTGTCTCTTACTAGCTGCATCCATCTTTGACTTGAGCTCGGCTTCTAGTTCCAGTGCCTTTTCATCTTTTTCACTCGAGTGTTTGGCTTTGGCCAACATTTTGGCATGTTCTACATGTTCTTTGTTCTTTCCAACTATTTTTTCTTGCTATTGTTTTGAAAAGTAGTATATAAAGATGGTTAGTTTTTACATATAATTGCCAATATGTTGTTATTAAGAGTGGTTTGAAAAGGTTTATAATTAAATACTTACAATTTCAGTTCTTCTCTTGTTTGCTTCTGATAAGTTTTTTTCGAGTTTGTTTTTTTCAGTTTGTGCTGTGGCTTCAATAATCATTTTTCTTGCAAGAAGAACTTCATCAACATATTTGTGATGTTCCTTATTTTTTTCTCTGATAGAGTCTGCCATTTTTAAAATAAGTTTCTGGTGTGCGTTTTCTTAAAAATAGTTATGTTTTTGTTGGAATGTTGAATACTAAAATAAGACAGGAAATATGATACTTTTTAACTTCGAATGAAATATGTTGTGGCTAGTAACCAGTCAGGTGGTTTGTTTGTAAACAAAAACCATGCCCATTAAGATTTCTTGGTCTAAATTGGGTTACATCTTACAAACAATTTGGAAAGAAAACGTGTTTTGGAATGATAAAAATATGGTTGGTTTGTTAAAAGCAAACACATGGTATTAATATCATTCGCTTTTCTAGCAAACAAACCAATGACTTTTAGATGGATATCTAAATAGAAACATACACTAAATATCATCAAAATAGAGTGATAAAACACTTGTTCATTTCTTTAATTATTTAATACTAATATTCTTCGGCTTTCTTTAAAACTTTGTGACATTAAAGTTTACTATCTGGCACTGGTAATATTCACAATTATCAGTTTCAAAAACGACATTTTGAATGTGGGATTGTCTAAAATATGGATTCGGGAATCAAATGTAGCAAATAAAAATAAACGACAAAACTATATTGAAAGGGATACTGTTATTGGTGGGTAGTCTTGTGGTGTAAACATGGTGTTTTGAATGATTAAACATAATCTTGCACATGTTTGATTTCAAAGGGAAAACGCGGAGTTTAGTCATTTAGCTAAACATGATTTGTTACTATTGGTATAGTAAAACCATTTATTAGATACTATTGGGTGAATAGTAAATCCACAATGTTATTGAGGAGTTTTCTCCAGTAATGCGTTTTATGTGGTTTAGAACTCGCCTATGAGGCAACTGATACTCAGATGTGATTATTGTGATGTTTTATATCAATAGCGAGAAAATTATAGTATCCTGGGCCAATGTATTTGCATTTATATTTTCTGATTATTATCTCTGGAGAGATGACAAAGAACAAAACAATGTGGCGACAAATAAGAATCTAAACAAAACAATAATTCAAAATGAACAAACTATGGTTCAGTATTTCTGGCCACTTGCCAACAACGAAAAAAGCCACAATTTATTATTCTTTCCACAAACTCCTCATTTTCTCAACCAAAGTTTATCCACAAACTCTGGAGTTTACCTTGCGGAAGTTGCATTCAGGCAAGCCATATTCCACCTGCCAAATAGTCTTCATGTTTGGTCTCGTTCTTGCCACATTGAACCACTTGCTCTAATATACATTTTTTGTTAGTTTATCTGTTTCTCTCCCCGAAATATCAAAGTGCCTTCAGTAAATTTAAGTATTGTTAATACTGCTTCTATTTGTGTACCAGGTATTTTCATCCCTAACTTCCAAAAAGGGATATTTATGTAGGCTTTTTGTAAATATTTTGAGGTTAGAAAAACAGCCTCCCAATAAGAACAAAGTGACAAATAGTTATTCTCACAGCTTTTAAGCCTATGATTTTGTCTTGTGCCTTTTCTAATTACGCCTTACTTTTTACCTTTTCCTCCATCATTTCTATATATACTTTCCTAGCACACCCACTTTTCTGTACGAGTTTTCTATAGAGTCTCACATTCATTTCAAAGATAAACCGAGCCGAAATACTATTTTACACAAACACTCTTTCCCTTTTTAGTTTTAATAGTCCATATTCTGACAATTCTATATTTGCTATCCTTTCACATCTACCCCTCTATTTTTTAGAAAGTTTAGACGAACACCCCCCCCCCAACTTCTATAAGACGAAATACCCTTAAGCTCAGCTATCAAACCCTCAAAGATTCAATCTTAATCTCTTTCAAAGAATCTCATCTTGTCTAATTTTATTCTTTCATTTAGCAAAAACCTAATTCAGAAGCATATTTCAAAAAACAAACACCAAAGTTTCATAAAAACCTTCAATACCAATCGAATACGGAAATTCAACACTTCTTCTACATACTGCAACAACTATCACTATCAAACCTTTCAGATAATTTCTACATTCAACAGCCAATCATTCTTCCCAATATCAATAAGAAATTGGATACACACAATATACCGTGTACCCTCATCATCCACAAAATTAAACCAAACTCAGTATTGCTGTATCCAGAATAGAAACACACAATAAAATCAAAGATGATGGATGATAGTAAAACTGACAAATTTTCTTTCAAAAAAATATACAATTCATTTTTCAAGAAAACCGAAAAGTTAAAAAAAGAAGCTGAAAGTTCTATAAGAGATGTATATCTGAACTACCCCGTTCCAGATGAGAAACAAGAAGATATAGCTAGATGTTATTGCACAAACAGAATATCAACATCACAATATACCTTATTCAGTTTTGTTCCAGTAAATGTATATCGTCAGTTCAAAAGAGCAGCTAACATGTACTTTTTAATCATGACAATCGTTCAAATAATTCCTTACTTTGCCATAGGCTCACCTATACTTGCCCTTCTCCCACTTTTATCTGTTCTTGTTATAACAGGATTCAAAGATGGTTTGGAAGATTGGAGAAGACACGTGAATGACAGAAGCATAAACGACAGAACAGTAAACGTCGTAAAAAACCTGACAAATGTAAACCTATCCCATGAATATCAAAAACAAAAACAACAAAGAGGCTATTTCAGGCGATTGTTAAGAAAAAAGTCTAAAGAAATTGGTGTTCCTAATACATGGCTAACTGAAGAATTTAACACCATAACAGGCGTTCCAAAAGAAGAAAGAATAAATTGGAGCGATGTAAGGGTTGGTGATGTCATTAAGCTTTATGCTTCTGATCCCGTTCCTGCTGATATACTTGTACTATCAAGCTCTAGTGAGGATGGATCCTGCTTTGCCGATAGTAAAGACCTCGACGGTGAAACAAATTTAAAACCAAAAATGGCACTGGAGCCGACCTCTAAGTGTACCTCAATAAATGAATTAGAAAATGTCCGCTTGCACGTTCAATCAGACTCTCCAACTGAAAATATGCTTGTTTTTAATAGCAAAATCACAGTCTATGAAAATGGGGAAGAGAACATATACAGCACTGGGATAAAAAACATGCTTTTACGTGGTATGGTCATCAAAAATACTGACTGGGTTATAGGATTAGTAATTTATACTGGAAAACAAACCAAAGTCATTATGAATGCAGGTCCTCCACCTTTTAAAAGGAGTAGACTAGAAAGAATGATGAACAAACAAGTTATTGCAAATTTCGGTCTTTTGGCTGTTGTTTGTATTACGTTTAGTGTTACTGGTGGTCTTATGTACCACATATACGATAGAAAACGTGGAGATCTTTTATTCGTCGACGGAAGTACGCCGTCGCTCATATATTCCATCAGACTGTTTGTATCTACTCTGGTTCTGTTGCAAAATGTAATTCCGATTTCTCTCTATGTAAGCATAGAGTTCATCAAACTCATGCACGCATATTTTATTTTCAATGATTTGAAAATGTACTATGAAGCCAAAGGAATCCGTTGTATTCCACGTAATTGGAGTATCTCGGATGATATGGGACAAGTATCTTATGTATTCAGCGACAAAACTGGAACTCTTACTCGAAACATTATGGATTTTCGCATGTGCTCTATAAACGGATTGGTTTATGGAAAGCAGCTTCCTGGGGATGAGCTAGATGTGGTAAAAGGAAGAGCTGCACAAGAACAAGTAGATAGTAGAAATATAGATGAAGATTTTACTGGTGATCAGGAATCAACAGCTTTCGGTACTAAATATTCACGGAAGACAATGGAGTGTGAAACTGAAGATGGATCTCAAGATGATATCATCATAAGAAGGCGCAATGCTGTGACTGAATATTTGTCAGCAATGAAAAAAGTTTTTGATCCAAAATATGTTGATTTAGGTGATCAAGATATTGGTGAAACTGGTGCTTATACCTTTGTTGATCCAGAAATATTCAAGCATATGAAACCAGAAGTAGCAGAAAATATAAACAAAGCTAATTACGCCCCATGGACATCTGAACAAGAACAAAAAGAAAGTATCGATTTATTTTTAACACATCTTGCTGTATGTCACACAGTACTAGTTGAAAAAAATAAACAACCAGGTTCCAGCGATTACGAAGAAAGCACAAAATCGAAAAAAAATAATGGTACACCAAGTATATCACTACTAAAATCACTCAGACGTGGAACTGACATAACCTCCTCAACGAAACGTAGCGCAGATCAGGACAAACAACCACCAAACAAGGTCTTTAGTAGACATGAATCACAAGCTTCAACCATGTTTGATGCACAGTCAGGTGGCTCACCAAGACCTCTTAAATATTCAGCAGAATCTCCAGATGAAAGTTCATTAGTTTCTGCTGCGCAGAATCTCGGGTATGCATTTTTGGGGAGAACAAGGAACACATTAACATTGGATGTTCTTGGAAAACAAGTACAGTATCAGATACTAAATACCATAGAGTTTAATTCAACTAGAAAAAGGATGTCAGTGGTTGTCAAGCGTCCGGCTCCATATAACGATATTGCGATTTTCACAAAAGGTGCAGATTCAATCATTCTAAACCTGCTAAGAGAATTAGATGTAAGCGAAACTAAAGAGATCAACAAAAGAGAGGCGACATTTAGGCAAATTGACGAATTTGCAAATGCTGGATTACGTACTTTGGTTCTTGGGTATCGCGTTATTGACGAAAATGAGTACAAAAAATGGGCATCAGACTATTTAAAAGCTACTTCTTGTCTGAGTGAAGATCGAGATAAGATATTAGAAAGAGTTTGTGCTGATATCGAACGTGATCTTGAGTTGGTAGGAAGTACGGGAATAGAAGATAAACTTCAAGAAAATGTTCCAGATTGTATTGCTTCTTTGCGGTCTGCAGGAATAAAGATTTGGGTGCTTACTGGGGATAAAATGGAAACTGCAATAAATATAGGATTTGCATCAAATTTGTTGACTAAGGATATGGAGTTGTGGACATTAGATGGAAAGAAAAGCAAAAAAGAAACACTTGACCAGTTCTGGCTTATTAGTAAGATGGCAAGAGAGTCTGCTAAGAATGACCTTGATTTTACCTTAAAATCCCAACCAAAGAGGAGTTATTTATCTTTATTAGGCTTTGGAGAACCATCTTTAGGAGAAGACATTTATTCAATGACACCTGGTAATAATGATCAAAAAGCTGATTTGGATGCTATCAACGCTCGTAGAATCAGTCTTCGCCGCTATGAACAATCATTATTAGGTCGGATTTCATATCGTTTGAAAAGAGCGAAAAAATACGTAATGACCATGAGTAAACTGAAGAGAACCAAACCTACATCAATGGGAGAGGATGAGATTATACAAGAATCAATAAACATGGTTAGATCAGATGTAAATAAGCGACCAATGCAGGAATTCTCAACAGAAGCTGGAAGGAGATTTTCAAGAGCGTTTGAATATATTGACATGAAAAAAGAATCCAGTGGACTAACTAGTGCTTTGGTTATTGATGGTGTTGCTCTAGCAACTCTCTTGGAAACCCCGGATGTGGCAAAAGAACTATGTGATCTTGCACCACTATTTAAATCGGTTATTTGTTGTAGATCATCACCACTTCAGAAATCCCAAGTTGTAAACTTGGTTCGTAGCGGGATGAATACAGTCACTTTGGCAATAGGAGATGGTGCAAACGATGTGAGCATGATTCAAGCTGCAGATATAGGCGTTGCTATATCAGGAGAAGAAGGATTACAGGCTGCAAACGCATCTGATTATACTATTGGACGTTTCCACTTCTTGCAAAATCTACTTTTGGTTCACGGGCTTTTCAACTACCTGAGAATTAGTGAATCAATTCTTTCATTTTTCTACAAAAATGCAGTTTGGGCTATTGCACCTGTTTGGTTTGCCTTTTTCTGCAGATTTTCAGGAAATATGTTTTACGAGTACATGTACATACAACTTTATAATCTTGTATTTACTGTTTTCCCAGTTCTAGTTCTTGGATGTATAGACAAGCCATTCAACTATCGTACAGCAATGATATATACAGCAACATATAAGGCGGGGATCAAAAACAGTTACTTTAGTAATAGGAGGTTTCTGTTCTACATGCTTGACGGATTTTATCAGAGCGCAGTTTGCTTTTTTATCTTTTACGCTTTTGTTGCGCCAAATGCGACAGTACAAAGTGCCTCTGGTAGAGTCTGGTCAATCTTTGATTTTAGTTCTGGGATTGTTGGTGCATTAGTAATATGTGCAAGTTTGACACTGGGAATAAATGCTTGGTCATGGAGTTGGATTATGTGGGGATCTATAGCATTTTCTATAGGATCTTTCTTTTTGTTCAACTTTATCATTACATTTGTACCAGGTTCAAACCTATACCAATCCTTCAAGACGCAATTCTGGACGATGACATTTTGGTTTGCTATGAGTCTAAGTGTTGTGCTAGCACTTACTCCGAGGTTTGTCTATAAATACTACCAAAGAAATGTCAAACCAACAGATATTGATGTTGTGCGAGAAATTAAGATTCTGCATCGTCCTTGGTATGGGGAGGTACAACTTGAAAATAAGTAGAAAACGATAAACAAACATTGATAATTATTATATTCATTTTAATACAAATAAACTTTTTAGTAAAAGTTAGCATTGATAGGAAATATTTAAAGATATATTAGGTACACTATATTTTTCTAAAATAGTGTAGAAATTGTGATGTATTAAAGATCGGTGAAGGTTAAATGTTGAAATTAAATGTGTGATCTTGGATCAATAATTGATTTATTGGTATACGTGCTTCAAAGTGAATATATTAGTGTTGAACGAATAGAAATAGGATAAAAATTTGGGTGAACGAAACCAAACACATTTTAGTAAAACTATAGTTGTTTAGTTGGATAATTTAAGTTCAGCGCTGGGTGTTGAACTGTTCAAGATATAATATAGACAAATATGTAATCCAACCTAACATGTTTCATAAGGTGGTTTTATTGGGTGTCGCCAACTTTTGATTGATAAGTTTGGACCTCGCAAGATTGTTTTTTGTGAATAGTAAAGTGGACATTTTGAAAGATGTTTTGTATAGCCAAAAACAAATTTTAGTAACAAAAGAATTTAGCTTGTTTAGTTAAATCACGAGTTTGTTCCATATTTTTTTGAATTATAGGATATGATTGGGTATTCTATTTGAAAAACCCCATAAATAAACACGCGATATTATATTGAGGAAATCATTTGCAGTTTTGGATCAAACTCGTGGGGTTAAAAGTCGCGAAAACCATGAAGATCATAAGTGGTGGTTGGCCAAATCAGGTAGAAAAAAGAAAATCCCAAGACAGGTATCATGTCATTTTTCCAACGATATTTATCTTGTGCAATATATCTCCGCTTTTGAAAATCAGTCAACTTATTTCTCAGATAGATGTGTCCAATAGGAACACTACCTCAGGTGAGAAATGCTGTACTTGATAAAAAGCGATAAAGGTCTTTAGGACAAAAGTCACGCCATCATAAAACTTTCTCGACATAAAAACATGAACAGATTTGATATAAATACCAAATTGTCTGTTTTTTGATCTTTAGAGAATACCTCACAACCAAAGATTTACCCCCAAAACAAAATGATTACAATCGGAACAGGATATGCATGGAACGTCATCATTGCCGCTGGTATGGGCTTACAGTGTACCATTGCTGGAATAAATTGCGGATCTGTTAGAAGCAAGTTCAATGTTCCACATCCTGATATGGGATGCGGAAGATTTGCCGCAAAGCTTTCTGACGAGGACTGGGCCACCTTCAACAACGTAATCAGAGTCCACCAAAACTATGTTGAACAACTTCCTGTCGCCATTTCTGCTGTTTTGATGAGTGGCTTATTCTATGAAAAGGCCAGTGTCACATTGGGTTTAGCTTATGTTGCTTCCCGCATTGCGTATGCTTATGGATACGCCAAATTTGGTCCCAAAGGAAGAATGGTTGGTGCTATTGGCCAATATCTGTCTATTGTATCTATGCTATCACTTTGCTTCTATGGTTCTTATAAGCAACTTTCTAATTAACAAAAACACTCAAGTCTCGTACAAATTTCCTATAGCCCCCTAATCTCTAACTCTGTTTTTTAAATTAAATATACACAATATATTCAACACAATCTCTGATACAATATTGATGAAAATTGTTTAAAACTGTTGACTTTTATTTTATAAAATGTATGCTAATTACTGTAAAATCAAATGTAAGGATTTTGTGCAGTTAATATAATCATACAATTTTGGTTCGTAAAATCCTTGGTTACATTTCAGCACCCTTTTACTTTAAAAACAAACTCATCAAACTGAAACTTGCAAGAATGAGCGTTTTTATTTTAATTTTCCACAATTTTTATATTAAATATTACAAGTTTATTATAGTTGCAAAAACTGTAGCAGATTTTTTTCATGTTTGAATTCTTGATCAGCCGATGTCTATCTTTGGAATTCAAAAAACAAAAATATGGAAATTTCGTTGTTTTGAAAACATATATAATCTATCAATTTCATATACTTTATCCCCAAACCTATAAAATTAGTCCCTAAATTTTTTATTACATTTTCCCAAATAAAAAATAAAATAAACAAAAGTCATATTTTCTTGTAAATGGGACAACTGAATGTATTTTCCCTATAAAAAAAGCATAAGGATCAAAACTTGTAGTTTTTGTGGGGTTTTATCTAAGCAAAAAACCAAAACTTTTAACTAAGAAATTTGAAGGTTTCCACTCCTAGTTTATAACATAAAACTATCGTTTATTGGTAATTAAAACAGTCCACAATAATTGAAATAAAATTGATTTGCTTTGGATTTTACCAATTTTCTAGAAAATTGTTGCTAAAAAGGTAAAAATATTGTCTGAAATACTACACTTATTAATACTTTATTATGATTTGATAAAAACTTGAGATAAAACAGTGGAAAAATAAAAAATGATTGAAACATCACAAACCCCTTAAAGTAAACCTTTACTATTGGTCAGCACTTTTTTGGAGCAAATTCCTTTTGAATTGATAAAATTTTGAATTTTTTTTCTGTTTTATCCAAACTTTAAAATCATATACCGCTGGTTATACTAAAAATTTTTGTACAAATTAAGCCTGATATACTACCACACTTACACCGAAATGTGTTGTAAAAAAATTATGTTAAATAAAGGTTTTATTCTTTAGTAAAATCGGTTTGAAACTTTCCATAACTTTTCAAAAAGATAATTTCTAGCAAAAAATGATTTGAAAGTTTCAAAAGCTAGGGGATTTAAGGGGCGATACTTTAGTTTCAAGGCCCAATATCTATATAAATAGGCAAACAAAACAACACTCTTCTCAGTTTTGTAGCACAAACTATAGCAATGACTGACACTGTCAAAGGAATTTTTATAAAAAACAGTATCTCTCCCAACAGAGAAGAGCTAGACGCCAAGTCTATGGCAATAGCTGGCGAAACAACCAGAAAGTTTTTTACAGAAGGACCACCCGTTAAAAACTGGACTTTGGGATTCAACATAACTGTCAACCTCAGAAAGTCTGCATCTGGTCCATTGATGCCAAGGTCTCAGATGATGACCCCAAAAACACTGGACTATGATCAGCTTATCAAAGACATAGCACCACTTAGAGTTGGAGATGCTGATATCAGTGCCCGCGGAGGAAATCATGGTAGACACACTTATTTAGTTGACAAGGAAGAATTGCTAATATCGCCACACAAATACTTTGACGAATTGGTTGCTAAAGACAAACAGGCTTGCGAAAACAACTCGCCACGCTCCCTGTTCACCGAAATTGTTGCCCATGACAGTTTTCTTGAAAATGCAATTAAAAATGGACATACCAAGGAACAGGTACTTGATATTCACCCACTAAGTGAAGATGAAGTAGTCATGGTATATTTCCATGGCGGAGCTTACGTTTACAGTAGCCCAACCGTTTATATGGGTGGTGCTGCAGATTTATCCAAAGAAGCAGGATACAGAGCATTTCTTCCAAACTATAGACTTGCTCCAGAAAACCCATTCCCAGCGCCAGTTCACGATGGATATATCTTCTTCCAGTACTTGTTGTCTTTGGGATATAAGGCCGAAAATATTATTGTAATGGGATGTAGTGCTGGAGGAAACCTATGTATGAACATCATGCAACTTCAAAAACTAAACAATGCTCCTCAGCCACGAGGTGCTGCTCTATATGCCCCATGGTGTGATTTGAACTATTCAACCGAAGCCTACCAAAAAAACTCCGTGTATGATTTTTTACCTCCAGCTAGTATTGAGGATGCTATAAACATTTCAAGATTATATGTTGGGCCTGGGAAGGAGCTTGATGAAGATTTCAAGAAGTTGCTTAATGATCCTTTAGTATCTCCTGTATATGCTGATATGGACGGATGGGCACCAATGTATATCCAAAGTGGTGAAATTGAGATGCTTGTAGATGACATTGACGACTTGGCGAGAAGAGCTGGAGCAAAACAGAACCTTATCACGGGTATTGATCATCCTGGTTTTGACACTGATGATAAGAATCTATACGACAAGTTTGCTGGAATGGTACATGCATTCAATCTTTTTGATGAAGCTAACGAAAAACATGCTGCTGTTAAGGGTTTTGGTCATTTTGCAAGGAGATTGGCACAAAAACACTAATATACTTTCTAATTTCATTTCTATATTTCAATTATTTTTGTCTATTAGTTGAATAATAAATTGAATTATTCTGACAATTTTTTTGTACGCCAAATTGTTATAAATGACTTAAGATTGTTACAAGTAATATTGGTTGTAACAGACAAGAAACGCAACTGAATTGTGTTTACGATTAGGCACAAAGTCATTCTATTGAACCTAAAGTTAGTAATAAAAAGAAAAAAATCAATACTATAAGATTGACAGTTAATGATGTTTTTACTTCTAGTGTTACAGGATTATAAATCTACATTCAAAAAATATACAAATACAACAGCAACCAAAGTTAAAACGAAAAAGAGAAAAACAACTTACTCAAATGAGGTATAAAATAGGGGTATATGAATCCGAAATCTCTTCTGAAATGGAAAACACATTCTCTTCTAGTTTTTCATCGGTTTTATATAATAAAATCTATATTTATTTTGACAAAAACCCTCCAGCACTAGAGTATATATTTTTTTATATGAAGGGAAAGAATCTTAGTAAAGTGTCCAATACTTCATGTTCACAAATAAAATGTTTATGGAAACAGTAGTAAAGAATCCAACAGACAACCAAACGAGATATTAACTCCATTTCTATCGGAAATCTTTATACCTGCTTATGCCAAAAATTGTCATTTGGCACTTATCAAAAATAATGTTTATTTACCAAATAAAAGTAGATTTTGGGAGAAAAATGGGAATGTAGTACTACAGTACTCATTTCAATATATAACAAGAAATGAACATTGCAGAAATTCAGAATGCCTTAATTTCAAATTTCCATTTCTAATATTAGAAAGCGATTTTTTACCTTTTATATGAGCCTAGTATTGTTGATAGATTAATATGGTATCATTTATTATTATTTGACCATTCTATTGAAAGTTTAAATAAATTTAACTAAAGTAAGAAGTTACAAATTAAACAGAATTAGTTTCTAAAGGTTACAGAAGAAAGAGGAATATCTTTCAAAATCAAAGGTAAGAAGGAATGCCATATTTATGATGAAAATAGCAATTTATACACTTTTGACAGCTAATCGAGTGTTTTAACATTTTGTAGAGTTTTTAAAACTATATGGTCCCTCTATAGCGTTTGGCAATATCCAGTCAAACTCTATCACCCAGCTTTTAGTGTTTTAAAAGGAATGTGAACTTAGTTTTAGCGTAAAGTCAAACTAAACACTTATTTTGAGACAGAATATTATATTATTCACCTCTGGGAGGTTTACATTTATATGGTATATTGATAAAATTAATCGGGATATTAAAGCTAAACAATAGTGCAATAAATCGTTTACATAGTTTGGTGGATATATGTATGAATCCAATCAAGATTTTCTAGGGAATGTGTGATATATTCATTTTTGAATACCATGTTTTGAATGTTGTGGATGATATTTAATTTAAACAGAATGTTTAGTTTGAAGATAGAAAAAATTCTTGTGTATTTATAATGGATAGGATTAAGAAAAATGGCAACGAATTAGCTAGGTGTCAAATGGCACCTTTGGTAGAAATAGTGTTAAGCAATAAAGATTATTTTTTAGTCATTAAATTATGTACAAACGAAATCCCAATCCTCATAGTCTGAAATATGTATCCTTGAGAATTTACTGAGAAATGACTTTAGAAATTTCTATTTATATATTTGGAAAAAATCAAAAAAGTGAATATATCCACTATCCAAAGCGTGGTTTCTAAAAACTTTTATCTAACTATCATTCAACAAGTTTTTGACATTCATTTTGCCAACTTTGGCTCTTTTGATTTTTTGATTATTGCAGTCACTTTCTGGTTCCCTTGAAATGATTTTTTTGGTATTTTGTTGTGCCATTTTCTCGTTTTCTATATTTTTTTTAAACTCGGAAGCGTTGTTTATTTCTTTTTGGACTTTCAATGATTCTTGTTTGACATTGGCCAAAAAGTTGATAAAAGAATCTGTACCTACGCAAATCCATCAAAATAGTGTCAATATGAATACCAGCTAGGTTTTATATACAGAGTAATGTAAATGAATAAATGAACTAAAAACAACTTACTGCCACTGTTTTCTAATAGTACTGTCTGTTTGATAACAGGTATGTTTTCAAAACCCAGTATATACTCGTTTGTTTTTCCAAGCTGATTGTTTATATATTTTTTATTTGAACTGGTTTTAATTATTGGACTTTTTATTACTAGCTCGTAAGCATTTGCATAGTTGCTGTAATTAAATATTTTTTAGTTTGTGATATATAATATTTATCAGTTGAAATAGATACAAATACTTTAAAACTTACTCTTGATTAAAAATATTGTTTGTTGCAACTTTTTCTTCCAAATACCCACCTATATCAAGTATGGAAAAGTTTCCTTCTCCACAGCATTGAAAATGAAAAGGCGAACCATACTTTGGTGCAATCCAAGGATCTACATCAGATTCAGAAACACTAAAAGATTTCATTTGCTTGTGAAGATGTTTCAATT
>MBFT01001001.1:3387-26207 GCA_003086725.1 Furculomyces boomerangus | reverse complement strand
GAACAGTACGCTTCTTCTTACCCAAAGGCAAGGCGAAATGGTTTTCGTACCATTGACGGAATGGAGTGGCATCAACTTGGATGATAGCACCCTTTACCAAAGTGTTGGTACGAACCAACTCGTTGTTGGATGCGTTATATGCAACGGCAACAATACGGGTTTTGCGGGTGATAGATTGACCAGGCCATGAGAAATTTCCAGTATCAAGGCGAAGAGCACGGAACTTCTTGTTTCCACCACGAACACGGACTTCATGAATTCTCTTTGGGCCAAGCTTGGTGTTGGCTGGTTGACGACCGAGATCGAACTTTCTCTTCTTTCTGTAGTGAGCGCGTTTAGCACCGGTATGTGACCTTTTGTGACGAGAATCTCTGCTGATACCTAACCAAGAAAAATAATGGAAAATGTGTTAGGTGGTTGATTATTTGGTTTTGTAGATTAAGAAGATAGCATCAAAGTAGTTTGGAAACAAACTCCAGAAATTAAAAAACAAAAAAGCTTCTATGATTGAAATTACGGTTTGTTGAGCGTCAAGTTGATATTATATCAAAATTTTGAAAGGCAAGTGATATATGTGTTGATTGAATATTAATTTGATAATAGTCTTGCAAAAAATAATACGGTATTTGCAGTCCTGGATTATTTTCTTTCAGGTAATTTAAAGTGTAGTTGTTGTTTTTTGGATTCGAATTACACTTTGAAATTCATGAATAATATTTTTTTTGTATATTTCTGTCGAATGTTTTTTTGTGTCTTTTGCGTAGTGCTAAATATGCTGTGCATGAAATATTAGTATAGTTGCTTACCCATGTTTTACTATTGAGATTTGTACACCTGCTGTAAGAGAGAGAATCAGATAAATTAAATGGATATTTTACTTTAGATTTGACACTTTGTAAAAAATTCTTTTATTTTTATTTTTTTCAATTTGGCAATGTTTTTTATTGGATAAATAACTGTAAAGTGGATAAGAGCCTGATTTTTTTTTAAATATTTTAGCGAATGAGAGTATGATCAACTAAAAACACAAACATGATTTGTAGATGTAATTTTAAATTAAAATTTATCCAATTAACGTAACCGAGGATTTGGCTGCTATTATTTTCATCAGAAATACTGAGCACTATAAACAGAATTAAAGCCTAAGATCAGCTTTTGGATTGAACACAGTCTGACATAAAAGCTTCAGGGATTTTACCCTGGTTCTCTGAAAGTGAATCTTTAAGAATGTAAGTGTAGGGAGCCTTGTTTTCTGTTCCTGATCTGCCACCAAAAGTTTCAACACAATCATAAGCTATAGGCAGTTTACAACGAGTACAATAATACCTATACTGCTTCTCGAATTTCTCTCCTCTACGAATTTTAAAAAGTTATTGCCGAACATATCAAACTAATACAAGACAAAAATATAAAATAGTTTTTTAAGCAGAAAATGTATACAACATACCTTTTGATGATGATAGGTTTTTCTTTTTTGGGGGATAACGTATAAATGTATTTTTTATTGTCTATAACGTGTGAACCGTCTACAGGTCTGACAGGGAGTTCGGCTAATTGTTTTTCTATTAAGAGTAGTTATTATTTGCGTTAGGTTCTTGAATTTATGGATTTGAAGATAAACGAATATATTGAGCTACCTATGATGAGTGCATAATCACCGCACAAACAATAATATACTTTTAGTGATGCAGAAATATCATCATAGCGATCTTGATTGGTAACCACTGTTTGTTGATTCGACATTATTGAATTGTAGAATATTTTAACTGTGAATTAATGGAACTTGGTTTGTGTCTACTTATAACTGGCCATGGGATCGACTGCAGCGTAGTCTTAATTCTTTTGCAAGAGAACTTGAATTTCTATGTTTGCCTTGGGAAGATCAAGTTCAAATTATTAGCCCCTAAGCTTTTTTGAGGTTAATAACAATCATTGTTTCTTTGGGTGTTTTGAACCAAAATATTTTTCTCGACCAGTAAAACAGATACAAAAACTAGTTTGATATTCTCACCAGCTTAGGAATGTACAATTGGTTCTTTCTCACTCACAACATATGTACAATCTTTTAATTTGCTGAAAACAACACGTGCTTTTGAAGAGAATAATATAATCTAGCCAATAATTTTCAGCTCCAAAAACACAGCCAGGATTTCGCCAAGTTAAACTTTCTATTTTGTTTGGCAAACCACTATTTTAACAAGACCCTTCCCTCTTTGACTACTTGTTATTTCCTTGTTTTACCTTTCTACCCACAAATACTATCAAAATGAATTCAAACCAACAAGAATATACAGCCATTGGTGATGAAAACTTTACTGTTCCAGGCACCCAACTCAACGAGAATAACTCTGATAACTCATATCCAACAACCCTAGGAATACCAGAAAAATTCCTTGCTCCTTTATGTTATGTGTTTGGCTTTTTCAGCTCCATTCTCATGCTTGTTTTTGAGAAAAAAAGCGATTACGTTCGTTTTCATGCCTGGCAAAGTTGTATTCTGGGCCTAGCAGCATCTGTAAGTTATTTAAACAACTTTCCTCTTTAAACATTTTCCATTATATTTCGTTAAAGTTATTAAAGGATCTTTTTGCGTATTCTACATAGGTCCTTGTGGTTTTGTCATCCATAATCTGGATTTTTTCATCTCTAATCTCTTTGGTTATCCTAGTTGTCTACTTTTATTCAATGTAAGATCCATAATTTTACTTTTTGCTTTACAAGTCTATATTTATGACTTCAACCAACAAAAATTATTGAAATAGGTATAGAGCTTATAAAGATGCTGATACACAAGTGTTTTGGAAAATTCCATATATTGGCAGGTTGGCAGAAAACCAAGTCTTCGGTACAAACCAGATCCCATTTTAAAAATA
Organism: Furculomyces boomerangus; assembly: GCA_003086725.1. Classification (NCBI taxonomy): domain Eukaryota; kingdom Fungi; phylum Kickxellomycota; class Harpellomycetes; order Harpellales; family Harpellaceae; genus Furculomyces; species Furculomyces boomerangus. The sequence continues at coordinate 23,334 of MBFT01001001.1, read as the reverse complement.
CTGGATCTTTACTATTATAGTTTTGTAAACTCTACCCACAATCTTTATTTTATAATTAATAAATCAAACTACATTTTAAAAATATTTTGCCAGATACTATCATAGTTAACACAATCTTTTCTGCTTTTCAAAAGTTCCAAAATAAGTCGTATCAATGTAGTTTTTTCTAATTTATCTTAGGATTTATACAGTGTCCAGTCTTTTTTGTATCCCCCAGGTACCTTGATGATTTTGGAATCTGTAACTCCTAAATATGATTTCAAATTTTAAAAGTTCAATTCTAGAGTTTATTCATAAAGTGTATTTAAACTTTTAGAAATAGTTTACCTCTCCAATATTTGATGCCCCAAGCTTTCCCATGATCTGGTTGCTAAATCAAAGAGTGTAAGAGTAAAATCACAACATATCTATAATCAAAGCGATAAAAGCTTTAAAACTTACTTTTTTGTTTATTTTGAATTTAACTTTCTTGATTTCATAATAACAGTCATTAAAATCCTTGGCCACCCATTCTTTTGGAAGCTATTAAAAAAAAAACATGGTTAATCAAATGATTCTAAAAATTAAAAAGGTCCTAGTGATTTAAAACTGTTGACATACCACACAAGATCCTATTCCATTATCATATTGAACATTCAAAAGAGCAAACAGACTTTTATTTTTTTCAGTAAATTTCTGGATTGGTGTTTTTCCATGTTTTAAAAATATCTCGGTAGCGATTTTAGACATTCTTTAAAAGTTGAGAAATGAGATTGGTATATATTAAGATAAGATCAAACTTTTTAGTTGGAATGCAAAAATTAAAATGTAAGGGTTTATCAAACCCGAATTTTAGTTGATTTGAAACAACAAATGAAATCACTAAAATCCATAATTGGTCAAACAAAAAATTTTCTGTTTAATCTGATATTTAGTAATCAACTTTAGGTTTTATTCTAACTGCCAAGATTGTTCTTGCTCTTATCTCTTTTAAAAATTAACTATATTTCTTATTCCACTCTTATCTACTTTTTCTGTAAATAATTTTTTGTTTCCTTGCAAATTCAATCCACCTCTAATACTTTACCATTTTTAAGTATGAATTTTATCAAGATTATCAAAAACCCAATTAAATCTTCCAGATTCAATATCAAATATCTCCCCAAAAATGCGGCAAGTAGCATTTCCTTTGCTTCAAAAGTAAACATCTTCAAAAAGGAATCCATATTAAAGCAGTTCAAATCAACAACCTCAACTCAAAATACAACAGCAGCTACAAATCTCAAAAAGGTATTTTTTTACTGCTTTCCACACCTTTAAACCATAAACACTACCAAAAATATACCAATACAATTCGAAAGTTCTATAAAAAATTAACAAGAATATTTCTCCATATAAACATCTTTATATTATTTTTATATCTAGGATCATATCAAAAAACCTCCAACCACCGAAACTCACCTTGTTGATAATGGCAATACAATAGTATCAGTACTTAAAAACGGTATCAAAGTTTCCAGCGAAAATAAACCCGGACACTTTGCTGCCTTGGGGGTTTATATAGATGTTGGATCCCGATATGAATCCCCAGAATCGTTTGGCGCCTCATACTTGTTGGATAGACTGTCTTTCAAATCCACCGAAAACCTTTCCACTGAAAAGGTTAGAGAAAAAATCGAAGCTTTGGGCGGAAATATCTCTTGCTATTCTTCTAGAGAATGTATGATGTACCAAGCAGCAGTGTTTACAGATGCCGTCAATGAAGCAATGCAACTTTTGGGTGAATCGATATTAAGACCAAAATTTGAGGCTGATGAGGTTGCAGAAGTGCTTGACGGAATATCGTGGGAAGTAGCAGATATAAAATCAAAACCAGAAGTGTACTTGCCAGAACTTTTCCATGAAGTTGCCTATAAGTCAAACACTTTGGGAAATAGTGCTATTTTTCCCGAAGATCAACTATCAAAAATTACCCCAGAGCTTTTGAAAGAATTCCATAAAAATTGGTTTTCTCCAGAAAGAATTGTTATTTCAGCAATAGGTGTGGATCATAAAAAGCTCCTAGAATACTGTGTATCTGCCGGATTTGAAAACTTACCAAAGAACAACGCATTCTACAACCCTACAAATATCAAAATTCAACCCACAGTTCATAATAAACACAGTACCTCAGGAGTTACACAAGAGTCTACTCTTAATGAAAGTAATACATCTGGTAGTATCATCAGTGGTATTCGAAATTTGTTTTCAAGTCATCCCTCATCCAGCCAAAAACCCCTTAACGTAGCTTCTGTATCTTCTAACAACTTGAGCACATCAACAGATACTCAAAGTAATGATAAAACACCACTTGATTCTTCTACACTAGAAAATAAACTTTTTGTTCTTGCAAATACTCAGTCAAAATACACTGGCGGAATCAAATTTATACCAGACAGTTCTGCTGAGTTTACATCTTTGCATCTAGGCTTTGAGTCTGTTGGAGTAACAGACGAAAATAAGCTGTATTCATACGCTGCCTTACAGATGCTACTGGGTGGTGGAGGATCTTTTTCAGCAGGTGGTCCAGGAAAGGGTATGTATTCCAGGCTATACACAAGAGTTTTGAACCAATATGGGTGGGTTGAATCGTGTATGGCTTTTCATCATTGTTACAGTGATTCTGGCTTGTTTGGAATATCAGCTTCATGCAGACCAGGGTCAGAATATCAGATGTTGGAAACTGTTATCGACGAGCTATTAATTGTTGCAAACCACAACTCTGTGAAAAACAGACATTCTAAAAATTCTAGAAATGCACCTGGTTCATTTTCCAAAGGAAGAGTTAGTTTTGGATCAAGCGGAGATTTGATGTTAACAGATTTGGAAATTGAAAGGGCGAAAAACATGTTGAAGAGTAGTTTGCTTATGAATATGGAAAGTAGACTGATTCAGCTTGAAGATTTAGGTCGTCAAATCCAAGTTTTGAACAAGAAAGTAGACTTGACTGAAGTTTGTGAAAAAATAGACCAAATTAGCTCAGAAGATATTTCTAAAGCTGCAGCAGACTTGTTCAAAAATCCAGTAACTATACTAGTAAATGGTAAAGTTGAAGGCTTGGAGAAATATGGAATGAATATGCTAAGACACCGTGGTATATTAATCCCAGAGTAATTCTTGAGAATTATTATTGTGATTTTTATATCGCATATTATACAATTTATTCAGTTTGTGTGTAGACTTTTATTTTTTAAATATATTAATAGTTTATACTAATCTATCAAAACTTTTTCTGAGCCACCAATCTCGCTTTTATTATAAAATTATGAGTAGTTGTTTCCAGGCTCTGGAATTCGTTAGTTTATTTTTGCTGGATCCGAGTTGGTAACAATATTCCATTTAGATGAATATGCTGTTACCCATTGTTCAGATATCATATTATCAATTAGTTGTTTGACGCTGGTGTATTTGTTTTCTTCTTGGCTCAGTTCATCTAAAAGCTGTTTTGCACATGAAGAAGAAATTGCATAAGCATACGATTGAAGGTGAGTGTTTACAATTTTAATATCTTTGTCATAAAGAACTTTTTTGGTATTGTCTCCTTCATCTTTATTGTCGGGATTGTTTAAATATAGCAGTGACCAGTTGGATCCTATCAAAGCTCGGGGTATCTGATAGGCATATTTTTTGATATCTTTTGGGAAAACGATAGAATCTGAAAGTATCAATGCACCATTTGCTAGATCAATATCCACAATCTGCTGCCAAATAGATGTATGTGTTTCAAGTTCAGAAATATTTTCTTTTTCTTTTTCAATTGATCTAACTATATCAATGGAAAGACCATATTCTTTTGCCACTTTGCGAATGTAACTGCGATTTCCTCTATTTTTCTTTTCAGAAACTACAATGATTTTGTCAAATCCTAAAGTTTTATCTTTGGGAGTTTTGGGATTTTGTGGATTTTTATTTCTTTCATTTATTTTTTTGAAAAGATTCTCAGTATCAAAGTATTCTGCAACTTTGTTCATATTTCCCATTGGTCTTGGGATTCCAAAATCGTAGTTTCCAGGTCCAAGCTCCTTATCCAATCTTTCAATGAGACTATTTTGTTCTTCTTTTGTAAGGGATATAAATGTGTGACTAGAGGGAACAAGCACAACATTTCTCTTTAGAAATAAGTATACTATAGAAATTGAGGTTGATAAAACAAGGCCTGCAATAATAGCTCTTATCATGGGTTTTGTTATTCCAATCATTATTATATAGAAAGTATTTCTGGTTGGTATAGATAGAAAGTATGTTGTCTTTTAAAATCTAATTTCGATAATATTAGCGATTTTCCTTTGCTTCTGGTTTTAATAAGAGTATTAGACAAAAATTATAACTATCAAAACAAGATTCAAAAATAAAATTAAGCTTTCTTGAATGAATCTATAATAAAATTTTTGTGATTGGTGGATTGAAAGTCACCAAATAAACATTCAATAAGAGCATTTTTATTGGTGGCTAAATCTGTAGCATAGTTAGATATAATGTCTATAAAGCTAGTTTAATTTAAACGAATCGTTGATAGACTGTAAGCCATATTCTAATTCTCTGGATAAGCTTTCTTGGGGAATCCTGGATGATGTGTTGCTACTTGATTCTGATGACTTATTTTCAGTGAGTATATGTGATGCCATTGATATTTTCATATCTTTTCTGGCAGCCGCAAGTGCCTTCTCAGATGCTGAAGGCCATGATTTTAGAATTGCATTAACCACAGCAACACAGGCCAAAAACAAATGTTCAGAGAAGACAGCAACTATGAGGGCCCAAGTCCAATTGGTTCTACCATATTTGACAAGTTGCTTTGCATCAGTTTGTGGGAAAAACCACGCTGATGGGTTAAATTGGTAAATAAGAAGAGCATTTGCTATAGACCCTAACCATGCTGTAAGGTTTAATGCAGGTAACCAAAGTCCAATTGAGTTTGCGCGAGCAGGGGTGGGTCTACGTACATTCAAACATATTTTTGCAGCATCTGATCTAAGTTCGATAAAGTTGTTTATAAATGATATTAGTGGAGCAAGGGGCCAAACTATGGTGTAGAAGGAAACGTAGCCAAACTGAGTAGCCATTTCAGCATAGTCTTCATATAAATCATAGCTGGGAAGATTTGCTTCTTCTGAAATGTTGTAAACAAATTTTGCTTGTAGAATTTCAGGTGAGAGGTCGTTATTATCTTTGATTTCATTCCCATCCAAAAACAAATTTTCGGCGTTTGCAACTATATTGGTATCATTTTTCCCAGTTCCGTTTGTTGATAATGAGTTTTCCGATTTTTTGATGTCACTGTGCTTAAATCTGTTCATGAGTGCTGGGAGAAAAGATTCTGTTACTTGGTTTATGATTTGAGCAGTTACTATAAAATAAATTAGCAAATTCTGAAGATTTTCTGCAGCAGGTATGGAGTTTCCTTTTAATTTCCAAATAGTAGAAACTGAGAGAGTATCTCTTTTATATACCAACGACAGCAATCCTAGCCACAAACCATCGCATAACTTTTCAAAGTTGTCCCTGAAAGGAATGAATACCCAGGCCATTAAAAGGAGATTACCTTGATCTCGAAGGAACTGGAAAAGGAATATTTTTGTCGAGTATTGATTTTTGAATTCGGACTTGTATTCGTAGTTTTCGTACTCAGTTAAGCGCAAGGCTATATGTTGGCAAAAGTTGGTGAAAGCGGGCATAAAAGCGGAGTATAAGATTGTTGGAAGGAAAGACACAACTTTGGAAAATGGGCCGTTGTACATTTCATTGGTAAATAATTGGAGAGCAAAAGTGGCAGCAACAAGTAAAAACATGCCTACAAGACAGGCTAGTATAACAGGAATACCAAGTGCGCGACGAAGCCATCTTTTCCATTCTGGGAAAACGGGGATGGTTTCGCCAGTTAGATCATCAACTTTATATGATTCTGGGATAAACTTTGATCTTCTTGGTTCTTCTCTTTTTCTGGAAGTATCTTGAACATTCCAAAAGGTGGCGAGGTCTTTCTGCCTACGGGACCAAGTTTCGGTGAAAAGAACGCTCCATATCATGGTCAAAAAGGACAAGATGATGGAGAAGGATGAGTCAAACATGAAAGCTATGACACCAAATACAGATGGGATTATGAGCCATAAGAAGTAATACTGGAGAAAAGCAAAGTACATTGAAATTTCCTCACCAAAATGTTCTTTAAGGTCTTGTAAATCATTTTGGTCGATAAGCCATTTTGTAGACCAACGTTTTATCCATTCTTTATTGTAATCTTTGTCATGAATGGGGAATATGGCTGTAACACATTTTTCGTTGTGAGTGTGTATGTTGGCGCCACCGTCTTCAACAGGACCAGTTATGATTTGGAGGACAAGTCTTTGTCTTTCCGATTCAGGAAGTTGTGTATCTATAGTGGAGTTTTTGATTTTTTCTATGTCTGGGAGCAAGGGGGTGGATCCAGAACCTGGTTTATAGAATGTTGATAGGCTGAGTTTTTCGCTTTCAATTTGGTAGTCAACTAGTAGTTGACGTCTGTGCTCCTTTTCAAGCCTTTCTTTACTGCAAGTGATGAATAGGATGAGGAGGTTTTCATTTAGGGAGATTTCTAGTTTTTGGTTGTTTTTTGGGGAAGTTTCTGGGGGTGAGTTTTTGGGAGAGGAGGTGGGTTTGAGTTTAAAGCGGCTGATTCCCTTTCTTACTTCGACGAACAAACCTGCGTTGGTGAGACTTTCGATGGTATCTTTGAAGGAGTCTTGTATTTCTTTGAGTCTTTTTTCTTTTGTGTTGGCTTTATCGGTGCTACTTTGAGTAGGATGTTTTAGATTGTTCAAGACACCTTTGGTTGAAGGAGGTTTGTATTGGAAAATAATGACAAAGTCGGCGTAGTGTTTAGAGTCTAGAAGTTCTTTGTCCTGGATGAATTCGGAGGAGATGTATTTTTCGTTTCGTTTTGTCTTTTGTATTTCCCAATGCTTGTTTATGATGTTCATAAAGCGCAGGTCCTTTGAGTAATCAGCAGCGGGAGTATCAATTTGGGGTTCCATTTTTGAGGGCTGAAGTGAGAAGTGAAATAGAAATTGGGTGCAAAATTGACGAGTTTCTTTTGTTAGGGTTTTTGGGTTGTTTGATTGCAAATGGATGCTTTGTGATCAGAGCCTGGTTTATTATTGGCTGATTCAAAAGATTCACAAATAAACCTTTTTTGGTATTGCATGTGTGGCTTGACTAGTTACTGAGTTTGAAATTAGAGCACAATGTCTTTTTGCCAATCAGTTGCTATTAATTCTAATTGTGAGTTTTCTGATTTCCACCGAACTTTGCTAACAATGACCAAGTTGATTGTATTGTCTCTCTTTGTAAATCATGGAAACCCCATTGTTTCTCCAGAAAGCCTTTTATTTTGGTGACAAAAAACACCAACACATCATCGCCTTTATCCTTTTGGTCTTATATTAGCTTAAAAACTTCTGGTTTTATATATTCTGTACATCCACGAAACTCTATTCCATTATTTCTTGTTACTCACCTGTTAATCCTCTACCCACACACTCACTATCCCACAAAAATACCGTCTTTTCAATCAAACGACTTTCTTCATCAATAATTCCCTTGTACTTCTACTAAATCCCCTCCAAAACAACACCTCTCGCTTAATCCTTCGTAAAAATATAGATTTCCTACCACTTCAAAATGTTTCTTATAAATATGCTTTCTTCCGACAAAATCAAAATAAATACAAATCTCTTTCTACCCCATATCACCTATACCCACCTCTTGTTTTATCCCTCAAGTATAAAACACCCGTTCACCCCAAACATAATACTAAATATCCTCCCTAACTTGAAAAACCCCATTCTTTCAATTAAAGAAATCACATCATCTAGATACTTATAAAATGCCAACAACCACCGTCAATATTTCAGTTTTGTCTATTGCATTATACTTTTTTTCCTTCTCAACCGTTACCTCCGAAAATGTTAATGATCCCAATATAGCAAAAAGACAGTATGATGACTCCCAAAACCAAAGCATTCAAAATATCCAACCTTTACAGAATGGTTATTATAACACTGTTGACAATAACAGCATCCAGCCTTTATCACAACCCACCACCCCTATATATGCTTATACTGTAAACCCTCCTGTATCCCCAAACTCCATCAACAACTACCAAACTGATGCCCCAGTTATTCCACAATCCGTCAACAACTACTACCAAACCGATACTCCAATAACTCCAAATTTTATTAAAGATTACACCACTACTGTAACATTTACTCCAGCTTGTACCACAACTGATGCTCCAGTGTCCCCAGAGTCTGTTCCTGATGATTGTACTACAACTGATGCTCCAGTATCCCCAGAGTCTGTTCCTGATGATTGTACTACAACTGATGCTCCAGTATCTCCAGAATCTGTTCCTGATGATTGTACTACTGTAACATTGACTCCAACTTGCACTACAACTGATGCTCCAGTATCTCCAGAATCTGTTCCTGATGATTGCACTACTGTAACATTGACTCCAACTTGCACTACAACTGATATTCCAGTGTCCCCAGAATCTGTTCCTGATGATTGTACTACTGTAACATTGACTCCAACTTGCTCTACAACAACGTACCCCACCACAACCACATCTACAATAATACCAACACCTGTGCCAACAATTACAGTGGATTATGTGGTTTATGTCGACTGTGATACCACAATTACATCAACAGTTACATCAACTACAACCACTCCAATTACGGATATTCCAATCGTTGTTGAATCAGTTACTGAGACTCCAGTTGTTATTTATTCAGTTACTGAGACTCCAGTTGTTATTTATTCAGTTACTGAAACTCCAGCTACCATCGATGACATTTCAGACACAGTATTAGATACCACCACCACCTCAGTCTTTGTACCTCTCGACTGCACTCCAACTACTATAACCGTTCCTACCACCATCACAGCAACAATTACTCCAGACGTAGTTACAGTAACTGTAAATCAAGTTTCCACCACAGTAGAAACTGAATACCAATGTGTTACTGTCACTGAAACAGAAACCCTAATTAAAAGACAAGGTTGTGTACAAAATACACAATGTCCTCCCATTCCCGTTCCTCCAACCACAACCACAACTTTACTTGACTCATAAACTCTAACTACCACAAACAATTTTATCACTCGTACAATAACTCCAGCCAAAAATACTGTTCTTTTTATAGTTACAATTATAAACTAATGCAGAGCATTATAAATAAACATTTAAATACTTTTCAACTTTTGATTAACAACATAAAGTATAGATTTTCAAATTGATTCATATCGCTTGTAAAAAAATCCAACTAACATACTAATGACACCTTTAAGATAAATGGAAACTCGAATGCCCCTCACTCATTGCTTGGAACCAACGCTTGTCAAGTATTTCGTAACTTGAGTAATTTGGAAGCTTAATGTAATTAGCACATGTCATAACAGTTGGAAGATAATCATCTGGTTTCAATGGGTGCTGACTGTGACGTAAAACAATTGTCAATGGTGGATTCAATGAACCAAATCCCAAAATGTTTGAATTAGATGATACTAATGAATCAATAGAACCACTTAAAGTTTTCGAATCGGCAGTAGGTAGTAAAGAAGTTGGCGGTAGACGGGGCGATCCGGTAACAAACAACAAAAACCTACAACGATCACTCTGCGAAAGTTTTGATAGCCAACTAATAAACATCACAACCACAGGCGAATTCATGTTATATCCGTGGTCTACTCTAATATAACGCATAAGCATTTCTGGAGTCCACACAAAATTATCAAGACCTTGAAGAAGCTCTGAATTAAACTCCAAAGAGCCAAAAATCACAGAAAGCTCAAGGTAAGAGTAAGCACACAATGCTTCCACAGGAAATACCTTATTGAATCCCGTTTTAAAAGCAGATATAGCTGTGCTGACCCCCTTTCGAGTAAATGCATCTATTGTCAAATCAAGATACGGCTGTAAGTTCAGTATATTGACCGAAACATCACCGCCATTAGGTCGAAGCAAGTAGTCTGAACATCCAATAAGAGTAAAGTCAATGCAAAGGTCATCTATTAAGCTGCCATCATCAAGGGTAATCAATGATACTAGATTGTTTTTTTGGATTGTAGATAAGTCATCTCTGCCATATATTCTAAGCTTTTCTGCAAGGCAATTTTGTAGCCTTGATAATATACTTGAGATATCCGTGTCAATCAGTTCTATTAGTACAAGTGGGTCTGGTAAAGGAAATTTGGTTTCAGATATCGAATTGAGCAACAACATCAAAAATGCTGGATGAAGAGGAAGATCTAAAGGACGTTCGTCTATAATAGCTTTAGCAACAAAAGTTCCCAAGAAAGAAAACAATTTAGCGTATTCACCACTTGGGTTAATTAAATTCGTTGAAATGGGAAGAGGGAATAAACCTTTTGGTGCAAAAAAAAGTGGCGACTCTGGTTGGCTTTTGTCACAAACAGGATACCACATTTTCAATGATTTTCTCAGAAACTCTGTACATACGGAAGAATAAAATTCCAAGGTAGGTCCAAGTCCGGTACCAGCCTCGTCTATATATTGTACTTCTAAAATCGTTACTGGATGAGAGTATTTCATCATAGTCTGCATTGCAGACTCGAAAATTCTGGAGCGGTTTACCATTACTTTTTGTTTCCGTAATTGTGGTAGTTGAATTGACAGTTCAATATGACTAACTGGGTCTATTATAGGAATTCCTAAAACGGGGCCAGATGTACGAGTTCTATTTTCTCGATTTGATGAGTCTGGAGAAGCATTACTATTTCTTGAGTTCCATTGAGACAAGTTTCTAGAAGGTGGTAAACAAGTGGTTCTGAGGAATAAGCTTCGATATTCGAAAGTGAAAAGAAACGGGAAATGGTAAACAAGATTGTAAGTCCATTCAGGATAAGATTTTGAAGCAATCGTAAAGGGATCGTTCACAAGAAGCCCAAGTTTGTTGTTGATCTTATTGTTTATATAAGTGTGCTCCCACCGAGTGTTGTTGTTGGATTCAATAAAAGCATTCGGGTTCAGAAAAAATATCTTTAGCTGTGTATTGTATAACCCTAGTAAAACATTAAGCAGATGAGCAATTTTGTTATCAAATATATCCAATGCTTGCTTGTATGAATATTTATGAACTCGAAGAATATTTTGGCCAAACGTGGGCAATGATTGACGCTGTTTAGCAGCTAGGGCATAAGATAATGAGCGTACTGTTTCAAAAGAATTCAAATTGATATCAGATAGAGCTGTAAGATTAGTTTCAGAGCCGGTTTTTGGTAAATTTTCAGTAAAAATAACCTTATATTTGAGGTTAAAAATTGTAGACCAAGGAGAAAATTCGTCATAAGTTTTTGTATTTTCGTTAAAATATGCTGATAGCAACGATGAGTATAAACTTTTAGTCATATCTAATTTGAATAGCTTTCCGTTGAGTTCCTTTTCCAAAAATATTTCAATTTTAAAATTTTTTAAATCAAAGGTTGATAAAGACGTTTTTTGAGTGTCAGAATCAATAGGATTAACACTTGAATCCTTTGAATTACTTTCAGATAGTACACTTTCTGGGTCTACAATTTCAGGCAAGAATTGATTTGCAGAGGATCTGGCATTGCTTAAAGACAAAAGGAGATTTTCAAGGCGAGTATTTTGATCAGATAATACAGGTAAAAAATCTGTTACTACTGAGCGTTCAGGGATTTTCAGTTTAGTAAGAGGTGTTTCTGAAATGCTATTTAGTACGCGTACAATTTGGGGTTTTAAATCAATCAAGAGAGAATCCATTTGTGAGGATCCCAAAACATTAATTCTTAATGATTTGACTTTAGCCCTTAGATCAGAGTAAATTTTTTCAAGAGTATTTTTTTTATCCTGGTCAATTTCCGTAGAATAATCATCATTATCCAAATAAGTCAATTGAACTTTTAAAGATCTTGCCAATATTACAAGTCCGTTGTTTTTACTTTCTTCAGAGCTACGCGTGGGGATAAAGGTGGGAAGTTCTTCATGTATTATCAGAGATTCATTAATTAAACCAATTAAGGTTGAGATGCTATATTCTTCGAGTTTCTGAGAGTTATTTATCTTGGATGTATTTAAAAGACACTCAAAAACTTTGTATGCACAAGTAATTTGACAATTACTAGGAGATTTTTTAGTTAGCCGTTTTTTATCGTATATTATATTCTTTTCAGTGTTTTCATCAAAGTTTTGGTTTTTTTCTTTTTCTGAATTTATGGATATTTTACTTGAATGGATACAGTCACTCATTTCAGAAAAAAGTTCCAGCCACCCACTATGCTCAAGTTCATGAACAGTTACTCCATCAGTACTTGCTAATTGAAGTTTGAAATTTTCGATGAGTGGTATCAATAAATGTTCATTGCTTTCTTCCAAAGAATACCACAAATTTTGTGTATTTTGTGCAGAAAGATGTAGCTTACACATTATACTTTCGGGAGATGATTCTAAGTCATTATTACTTGAATATGGCCAGTGGGTCTTTAATATTAGAGATGACAATTTTCCAATCCAAATCTTTGTTTCGTCCGTGGGTTTGTTGTTGCTGATTGAAATGTTGGTGGGTTGAAGATAGGCGTATAATAGTTTTACGCCTTGCGTGAACATGTTTTCAGAGGCATCATAAGAACTATTCCCGGAGAGTTTTCTTAAAGCGTAAACAGCACCTTGTCTTTCATATGTTAGTTTTATGTTATCGTTTGCTTTTTCTAACAATTTATATCCAAGCATTAAGGAAGAAATCAGGGAGCTATGATCGCCGATGTGCCCGTGAGAGATAAACCAGGGAACAAAGTAAGCAAACTTTGGTTTTTCAAAAATTTTGTTTATGTCTTTAGGGTCAAATAGCCAAACTGCCAACAAAACAGCCACCATGGATCTATTCCAGAGTTTTTCGGAAGATTCACTCTTCATTAAATAGATACCCAGGAATATCAGAAGTTCCATTATTTTTTGACACTGGTCTTTGTTTTTTTGTATTGAGTATAAAATTTTCGAGTAGCAATTAGAATCGTTTGTTTTGTTGGGATTGTTATTTTCAATGGTGAATATGTTGAAGCCATTTTCGTAGTTATCAACAACCAAGTGTAGTGGTGGAAGAAGACCCAAAATCATACCAAGAACTTCCCACTCTTCTTCTAGTGTGTTGAGATCAGTGTTATTTTTAAGGGAAGAAGTTGGTGTATTGTTATCCAAAGGAATTTTGTCATTATTGTTCCCAGAGTCGGATATATAATTTTTGTGGATTTGTTCAAATATATTGCTGTTTAAAATCTGTAAAGAGAGAATCTGTGATTTGTGGGAGATTAGACCCAATATTCTTAGTAGCTGTTTTCGGGTACTTGAGTTGGTGTTTTGTATGTATTCAGAGATTACCCAAGCTATGAAATCATGGGTGATTATGGATTCAATTTGAGAACCAGGTTCTGTGTTTTTGACTATAATTTCCATAGAGACCCATGAAAGTTCAGCGACTTTATTATCTGATGAAACGACGGTTTTTATTAAGTGGGGCATAACTTGGGAGAAGTTTTGAAAGTCGTTGTTAGTGATTCCGCTGATTGAATTGGTTACTATTTGTAAAGCAGTTCTTTGGCTGCTGGTTGTGAAAAAGTCGATGTAGCACATTGCGGCAACCATTCCTCCGGCATCGATTATAGCTTTGGGAAAATCACGAGAAATGGCTTCGAGGGTTGTAAGAACTTGATCAGCGATGTCAATATCTTGAAGTTGTAAAAGTTGGTTGCAAAGCGCGAGTACTAGATTTTGATCTACCAAGTAACTAGTTATACCTGGCTGAGCTTCTATAAGATTTGCTATTGAGCGGATGGATAGTAGGCATTCTTCTGCTTCTTCAGAATAGTTGATGATTTCAAGAAGGAGTTTTGAGATTTGCAAGATAATGGGAGTAGAGCTTAGGAGATTTTCCTCGTTTGAGACGGAGAAGATGCTTGAGAGTTTTCTTAGAGCGGAGATCTTTTCGTCTGAATTGGTAGCATTTTTTAATTTTGAAGTAATAAGTTGGAGTTCAGTTTTGTTAGCGCTTTTGTAAATATCAGTCATACTAGAAGAGCTAATGGAGTCGATAGTGGCAAACTGATGGCTAAAGTCGTTAATATCTTCAGAGGATATATTTTGAAAATCATACTCGTCAGATTGGCTGTCAACATCCATGGATTCAGGCTCAAAGCTTGGCTTTTTTTTGTTTCGGCGGCCCATTTGAGGGGGATTTGAAATCGAAGATAGGTGGTTATGTAAGTGAGGGTAAGGTTTTTTGTATAAGAAGGAAACAAAATAAAAGGGGTATTTTGGATATAACGATAGTTTAAAAGAATGATAGAGAAAGCCCAGATTATATTCCAAGTTGGTTCAATGGCTGCGGGATTATATTGAACTAGGGGCAGAAACTAGTGGCTGTATGAGAATAACGACAGCAAATGAATATTCTTGTATGTGGGATAAACCAATAAGAGAAGTTTTCTCTATTTGTTTTTTTGTACAATCCTGTCACAGGAGAAAAAGACAACCAGTTTGTTGGCTGTATTGGTGAAAGAAACATTGGCAAACTTTAACAATTCTCTTGACAAAGAGTATGTTTGTATAGTCCAACATCACAATATCCCAAATAAACTCCCAAGTTTTCTAATTTCCTTTTCACACTTTTAAAAGATTGAACTAATGAAATTTATTGAAAAGGAAATATCTGTAGATTATAAGTTATCACAACGATAATATTCTAAAGCCTCAATATATAACAACTCTATAAATCAGGAAACATGTATCTAAAGTTTGAAACCTGGTCTACAGAGCGGAGTTCTGGTGGCTGCATTAAAGAGTTTCTGAAAGAGTCTTTGTTGTTAGTAAACATAGCTAGTTCCTCTTCAGATGAATAAGCTTTTTTCTCAAGAGAACCCAAGAAAGATGCGAGAAGACGGTTGGCATTTTCCCCATTCTTTTTCAAAGTTTCCATGACTATACTGGTTGTGACAGCTTCTTCATGGATTTTCCAGCTGTCGTAATCAGTAGCCATGCATACCATTTGGTAAGCTATTTCGGCTTCTCGTGCAAGTTTGGCTTCGGGTATAGAAGTCATATTAATAACAGTTGCGCCCCAT
Source organism: Furculomyces boomerangus (assembly GCA_003086725.1). Lineage (NCBI taxonomy): Eukaryota > Fungi > Kickxellomycota > Harpellomycetes > Harpellales > Harpellaceae > Furculomyces > Furculomyces boomerangus. Next base: position 8,181 of record MBFT01001001.1, on the reverse strand, counting down.
GAACGATACAGGTTTGATTCCATTCTGGTAGAGAAAGCAGGCCCTTCAATGGCTACCACACATCCATTTTGAATCAATTTGGAATCCAAAAGAGCATCTTGATGTTTATTAACAAGATCAGAGATGCCAGAGTGGAAGGGATCACCAAAAGAACTATGTCCAGTAAACCCTTTTCCAAAAAATGTGTCTTTCCGTACACCTTTTGTTCTGTCAATGATCTGATCAGGAAGAACAAAATCACCAGGTCTAACCTCTTCGATAAGTGAGCCAACAGACGAAAAAGCAATTATAATCTTTGCACCAATGTGCTTTAAAGCTGCAATATTAGCTTGGAAAGGAACCTCTGAAGGTAAAAGATTGTGCTGTTTACCATGGCGGGCAAGGAATGCTATTTTGTTACCATTTTCAGTTTCAAATATATTAATTGGGCTGCTTGGTTTTCCCCAAGGTGTCTCGAGATTCAATTCTGCCAAAAACTTTAAGCCATCAAGCTTGTATAAGCCAGTTCCGCCAATTACGGCAATTCTAATGTCGGTGAACTTGGATCCTGAGCTCATAGTACAAGTTTTAGTTTGTAAATTGAAATGAATTTGAAGCTTCAATGAAAAGTTTTATACTCAAACAACTGTTTATTGGCTATTAGAAAAAGGTTTTTTTTTATTCTTTACAAATCCCAAGTTAATTACAAATGAGTAATTTACCAAACTGATTATTGGCTGTCAATTTTTTATTTTTATTTTTGTGAGTTTTTATTTGATAGCGTTCTGAGATTTTCTCAACTGTCCAATAGTTTCTGCAAAGGAAAGAGAAAGTATGTAATTTTCCTTTGATTTGTCCACTGTATTACACATTCTCTCACCACTACTTGATCAGAATAAAAACTTGACCTTTCTCAAATACACGTTTTTCATCTTTCTTTGCTTTCAAAACAAAACTCTTGAATTCTCAATATCTTTACTTGATATTTACAGCTTACAAGTTTTAAAAAAATCCAATTCTTCAAAAACTGATAAATCTCAAAATGACCGCTTTCGATTCACCCAACTTTACCAAGCTCACCCCAGATGAAAAGTATGAAATCATCACCCGCAATTTGCAGGAAGTTTTAGGTGGGCAAGAGCTTAAAAACATCCTTGCCGAGCGTGACATTTCTCTCTACTTTGGTACTGCCCCTACTGGAAAACCCCACATTGGTTACTTTGTTCCTCTTGTCAAGATCGCCGATTTTTTGCACGCCAATTGCCATGTAAACCAAACTAATACGCTATTTCTACCATCCCTTAATTTTTCAATTCCATCAACTTTTTTATCTTGTCACCAATGACTTTCCATCTAAACTTAGTACTTATTCAATTTTAGGTGAAAATACTGTTAGCTGATATCCATGCTTTTTTGGATAATATGAAAGCTCCAATAGAGATTGTTAGATTCAGAGTTCAGTACTACGAAGCCCTTATAAAAGCACTTTTCAAAGCTATTGGCGTTCCTATTGAGAAGCTAGAGTTTATTATTGGTTCTTCTTATCAGCTAACTCCAGAATACTCCATGGATAAGTTTAAACTATGCGCTATTGTTACTGAGCATGATGCTAAAAAAGCCGGCGCTGAAGTTGTTAAGCAAGTCAGCAACGCCACACTATCAGGTCTGTTGTATCCTGGTATGCAAGCCCTTGATGAAGAGTATCTTAAAGTTGATGCCCAATTTGGTGGCGTTGATCAAAGAAAAATCTTTACATTTGCAGAAAAATATCTACCCAATCTTGGATACAAAAAAAGAATACATCTTATGAACCCAATGGTACCAGGATTACAAGGATCAAAGATGAGTGCCTCTGACCCAAATAGCAAAATTGATCTTTTGGATGACGCAAAAACTGTAGAAAAAAAACTCAAAAAAGCCTTTTGTGAAGAAGGGAATGTTGAAAACAATGGCATTTTATCCTTCCTTGAAAATGCCATATTTCCAATAATGATTTACTCCCAAACCATCAAAGAATTTGTTATCGAACGTCCAGAAAAGTATGGAGGAAACTCCACTTATTCCAATTTCGCTGACCTCAAAAGAGACTTTGCTGACAGAAAAGTTCATCCTGGTGACCTCAAGTCCAGCACTGCAAAGATTCTAAATCTCTTGCTGGATCCTATCAGAAACGAAGTGAATACCCCAGAGTTCAAGGAAATCGCCGATAAAGCTTACCCACAACCTGAAACCAAAACTTCAAAAAAAGAGAAAAAAGAGAAAACTAAGCACAACATTAAACCTGTAGTTGCTTCAGATGAGAGTATTCCTCAAGTTGAATAATCTAATCTTTTAACTTGATATCTAAAAGTAATGAAATCTTTATTAATAAACTACCAATTCTTTATTGTTGAAATCAACCCACATTTAATATTTATTCAGGTCAAGCTCTAGAAATGGAACATATGAATCAATAAAAGGCTTAAAAACAGCTCTAAATAAACCGTCTAGTCCATTCGCGAGTACATTGACCTTTTAGTGCACCAATAGAATATTTCTCACAGACGCCATTAGCGCATATAACTAAAATCAAACTCTGATATAAATACTTTTAAAAAATGTGCTTTGTTGTTACCTATTACATAGTCCCTATTAGGGCTAAATCCACAAATACACCTTACTTCACTTTGGACTCTAAAGTGTGCAAATGACCACTCAGAAGAAAAGTACTTGGGTAAAATGCCTTTGAAAAAGCTAAGGCTAGATAAAAAAATAAAAGTCAAGTATGAACAAAAAACAAATTCACAAATAATTACCTAGACTGCCTATTACCACGGGTAGAAACAGCACCAGAATTATCATGCGTCATAGAGGTTGATTGATTTTCACCACCTAGCTCTAAATTAAAAATATGAACAGTTCCCTTGTCAGAAGATACACAAAGTCTGGTCGCATCGGTGCTAAATGCCAAGCTAAAAAACAGTTTTAACAAAAAATTTTATCAAAACAATCAGTATATAAAAAAACCGAAACTGATACCTGTAAATATTAGCCCTATCAACACCACGACGAAGTTCATATAGCAGAACACCACCAGGTGAACTAAATACACGAATTAAAGTGCCTTTCTCGCTAGCACTGGCGATCAAAGTACCATCTGAACTAACTGAAAGAGCACTAAGATTAGAAGTATGCGCAACTATAATATTGATGTTTGCTGGATGTAAAACTTGATTCAACGGTTCACTATTTTCTAAAGAATCAGAAACACTGTTTCTGGTGTTTGAATTTGTATCCTGGTTACTAGATGAAAAGAAATATGATTTGCTTGAAAGTTGATTGAGCTCAACAACTTGAATCTGTCCTTTCTGTCTACCAGGAAACACCAAAATCCCAGACTCAGATTCGGTGCTAATTGAACCTATTCCCTTAATATTATCACAAGTTTCAAATGCATGTAGTTTTTGCGGTTGAGGCTCAAGAGTACAAACAATACATTTAGAACGAAGAAGAACAATAATCATGTCCTTTCGCAACATAACTCTTCTCACATCTGACCTAAACTCTAGCTCAGAAATTATCTGTCTGGTAGAATCATCCCACAACATCACTTTGTTAGGAGGAAATTGAGGATTTCTTCCTCCCCCAACAAGTGCCAAAAAATTTGATCGATATAACATTGTCACGTTGCCAATCCCACCTTCATCAAATTCTAAAACAAGGTCGTTAATAAATAAAAAATCGAAAAAAAATAGAATTTACCTCGGCTCATCTTCTCCTTGAAAGGATCACTATTAAAAATTTTAAAACCATCATCAGTTCCTATAGAAAAGCATCCATAATCTTGATTGAAGTCTGCAAATAGGAGATTTGTGCTGATTTCTTCAGAATTTTCTGGAGCTACTTGATTTTCCGTTAAAGATAAATTCATTTTTATTAGAGATGGAAAAACAAAATCAGAAAAAAAAAACAAACAATTAACAAAAAAAAATTTAAAAAAAATAATAACCTAGCGCGGGGGTTGAACCCGCAACCTCCTGATTAGAAGTCAGATGCGCTATCCATTGCGCCAGCCAGGCATTTTTTGTTTTAGTAGAGTCAACATCTACTAACATAACCAACTTGAGAAAAGTATTTTTCCTACTAGGTTTTGTCTAATCACTCATTGGTTGTGGAACCCCAACGCTTGTGAAACATTTTCTATTAAATTAAATTATTGTTGTATAAATTCTAATGTTTTGCGAATGTATAGATTTTATAGTTGACTGATATGTTTATTTAATAATAAGAATTATGATTTTTATCCCCCTCTCTAATGTTAACAGATTTCAGCTGTATTTATACAGTTTCCTTAACACTGTATTTCCATTAACCAAGTTGTTTTTCTTACTTCTTCGTGTTCGCTATTTTCTGCTCAATAGCTGCCAGTCTTCGTAATGTATTTTATCCACACTTTGTAGCGAATCACTACCGGAGAGTTTCATCCTATATCCGTTGGTATTTGTAAAATGTATGTAATGAAATTGGTAATAATATAATAAATAAAATGAAAATTGTCTAGTGCATTTAGCTTTTCTAATGCTAAAACCTCGTAGGAGTAAAAAGCACAAAAAATTTCTACTATCTCATTTTCATACAGCATTATGATTAACAATGGGAATTGTTCAAAGACAATCCCACATTTTTTTAGTAAAAATTTTGTGGTGTACAGAGTTTTTACTTATTTTGTCAAAGTCAACACAATGTGTTTATAGTTGAAGACATGAACCAAAATAATATATAAAGAGAGTTTTGGGAAATTAGCCCATCCTCTTCAAAAAACGGACAGAAATATTC
>MBFT01000990.1:0-12271 GCA_003086725.1 Furculomyces boomerangus | reverse complement strand
TAGATAAAATATTAAAGTTATTGGAATTATAATACTAGCCATTTAAAACCGATTTAATTTATCTGATCAATCAATATTTAGATATATAATTATCTCGAATATAATTATTTTTAGAAATGAATAGTTTATCCCAACATTCTAAATATCATTTCATAACAAAAGTCAAAACGTATAAAAACAACTCTATCAAAATTAATTTCGTTCTATAAACAAAACTAGCGAGTTTAGTTCTAGAGTGACTTTGACAAAATCAAAACAATATAGTTTGTTTTTTTGTCCAAGTGCTATGTAGTATGGGTTTTAATCTATCAATGCGCTCCTCGACACAATCTGCTTTTTATTAGAATCGTCATTTTCAAAACTCATATAATAAATGGTATAGCAGGTCAGCTGCGCCCCCTTCATAACCATTTACAGAACGAAGTTGGATCTTTTACATATATAAGGGTGTTGATTAACGGGTCATAGAAGTAATATTAGAAATATTTTTAAACAGGTTTAAGTCAACCAAAGTACTCTTTGAACTTGAGAAAATGTTATCATTTTGTTACTAAAAAAACAAATACAAATACAAAGATTACAATTTGTATCTAAAGTTGGGGTGTTTATCATTCAACAAGTATTGTTCCTCAATGCTCAAGTGTGAGACATCTTCTGGGTTTTCGTCTCTACGCTTATTTTCTTTTATAAAATACAATCTCATTCCAATAGAGGTTATTAGAGTAAGACAAAGCATAACGATATTGACAATGTGGCCAGTAGTGTAATTTGGTGCATATTTTGTTGTGAAGACATATGGAGAAACAAATCCAGCAAGCCCTGTGATTGTTGCGCTAATAGCTATTGATACAACTCTTTTAGATACACTACCACAGTTTGTTGATACCCAAGTTGAACCATATGGAATTACTACGCATGTCGCCAAACCTCCAAGGCACATACCAGCCATCCTGAGAATTGGTGGTTTGGTAAATGCCAAAATTGAAAACCCAATAATATTCATAGGGATAGCAAATGCATATATTTTTGATAGTTCCATTTTGTTTATATATTTTGTTGAGATAATCATTCCAACCAATCCAAAAGCATATGGGATTCCTGCCATCAAAGTTGCTGCAGTATCCTTGTATCCCATACCTTTAATAACAACTGGTCCAAAATATCCCAAGATAACAAGACAGTTATTGGGACCATATCCCATAACAGAGAAAACATAGATTTTCCAATCTGTGAATGCATTCCATGTTTGTTTTTTTGAAATTCTTGCTTTAGATGCCAACCCTTGACTAGCTGTAATACGACGAACCACCAGTTCTTTTTCTTCTGGTGTAAAAAATTTGGCTGTGTCAGGATAATCTTGCATAAAGAAAAATGCCAAAATACCTGTCATGAAAGTTATAATACCTTCAATCAAAAATATTCTTTGGTATTTCGCAAGATTTCCTATTTTAATTGAAATTATTCCTCCAGCTGCTGCCCCACCAAACATCCCCGCAATTGGAAGCGCCATAAAGAATACCGCCGTTCTAGACCCAAGCTCGCTTCGAGTATACCAGTATGGTAAAAAAGCAGAAATTCCGGGTGTAAATCCAGCTTCGAAAACACCAAGCATACAACGAACAAAAATAAATACTTTAGCAGGTCTCGCAACAGACAAAAGTATACAGCAAGTAGACCAACCAAGAACAATAAATGTAAACCAAAGTCTTGGCTTGAATCTTTTTAACAACATATTTGCAGGAGCTACAATAAATAATCATGTTGATAACTTTTCAAATGTTGGATCAACAATAGACATAAACTTACCTTCAAAAGCTATATAACATATGGTAAACAAGGATGTAACATTGGCTTGATCTGATTCTGTAAACTTTAGACCTTGAGGCAAACCATTGATGAGAGCAGCTCCGATGTTTCCTCTGTCAAGTGATGAAGAAAAGTACAAAAGTACAACAATCGGGAGAATACGTATGTCAATCTTTTTCAGATAGCTTTGCCTTATAGTGTCCTCGTGCTCTGTAAGCTCAAGCTCAGTGTTCATTTCCGCTATCTTTGTTTTCTCTTCAGTATCAGACATTTTGTTGGTGAGTATCTCTGGATATGGTTTTATTAAAGATTATTAAAATAATATACTATCAAAATATTGAAGTGACAAAAGGTGCTATAATCCTTTTAAAAACTTGAATGAAAACTTGGTGTTTACAAGGTACCCTGTGCTTATTAAATACTTTTTTCCAAAGAATTACAAAAATCTTTGATGAAACATCTTAAGCCAAAATATTATAAAGGCACAAAAATAATCCTTGTAATGTATGTTTTTGGTTATTATAGCATATGAAACTCCAATCACAAGACTTTATACCCGAGTAATACATTGATCCCATGACTCGGATGTTTAAATCTCTTGGAATTACACCCACAAAAGGTACTACCCCTGTATTTTTATCCCTTTTTAGCATTATGAAAAGTCCAACAAAAAGTGTTTTAATAAATTCATATTTATAATACCACTATCTAATAGAGTGTGTTTCCTCACTAGTAGATGTGGCATTTTGTATACAATTTTTGAGAGATTGGATTTTGTCAAGCTTGATTTAAAAAGCATTTTGTGTTTTGTGGAGGGGATTTTTTATACGCGATTTTCAGTTGTTCAAAACAATTTAGAGGTTATCAGAGAAATTTGTGACAGTTTTTTATTACAAAAAAAGCAACTGATTACCTATTCAAAATGGCTTGGAAACAAGGGTTTTAACTAATATGCTCAAGTTTTATATATTTTTTTGAGGGTTTTTTATTTTTATTTATTCCCTTAAATTTGAATTGGTTGATAGTAGCTTATTTATGTCTTGTTTAGTTTGTAGTTGGGAATGTATACCAAGGTAAGATATTTTGGCTTGGAAATGAATATGGAAGATTATTTGATAGACCAAACACTTTCAATACAAAATTTACTCTTGTATTTTCCTTAATTTCTCTATCATTTTATCATAGAACTATTGGCCAAAAACAACTATTATTCTCCAATAAAATTTAGAGATTTTATAAAATCTATTTTAGTAGTCCAATAGTTATACTTCCAAAATTAATCTCAATCGACCAACAAAATATAGCTATTATTTATGATTCGGCGAATGGCTGCAAAGAATCAAACAACGATTAAAAATTAAAACAGTAAATAAAATTCGAGGGAAGCAAGCATTTGGACTATCTTAGAATCGTATTTTAATAGAAAAGCGTTTATTTTTAGCCCAGTCACAAAATGTCTACTTTTCCAAAAAAGGGAAAGTATGTTGATGTAAATTATTTAGGGTAAGATGTAATTTTGCTGGTTGGTAATATTACAACATTAATTTTGAAATGTTGCGAAAAATTTAAAAAAGAAATGCCAATAATAATAATATTCTTTCTCTTTTTTGAATTAGTTTACATTTTGTGAGTTAGAGTATGAACAGAAAACGTTCTGTGACCTAGTTCTTTATATCTATATAATATTTTATTATATCAGCGACTAGAAATATTCAAGTGTGTATTTTTATTTATATTCTTTAGGGGTTTTTTTATCAAAAAGTGATTTCTGAGTTCTGTACACTCTAAAAACAATTAAAACAAGAGAAATTCTCAAGTTGAATTGATGGAAATTGGTAAAATAAAACCAAAAAGGAAAGTGTGACTGTTCATAATAGAAACGAAAAAAACAAAACGTTTCATTTCTATTAACAAAATTATCTCAAAAACATGTTTTATTTTAAGCGAAATAACATTTTACCTCTTTCTCTCTTTTCTCTCCTTTCTTTTAAAAATGAACTCTAAACAAAACTCGAAGAAAACAAAACTAGGCAAGTTTGTACTTTTTCTATCTGAAATGTATTTTGATATATCAATTCTTTAGACAATAAAGTCGACTTAGAACCATTGAGTGATGAAAAACTATTTAGAATGATAGTCAGATTACCAATAGTATTCCCAATAGCTATGATACCTATCAGGCTACCCGGATTCTACTACAAAATGAAAAACAAAATATATCCAGATTATCTCTACTATGCACTTGTCGCCCTAGGAAGCACAGCAAGTAAAAGAGTACGAACCATTGAAGAAAAAGAACAAGACAATACTTTTATTCAAAAATCCTTCGATCTGTTGAAACTGAAAACTGATATAAGAGATCCCTACTATTTATGGGCCTGTGTTATTATTTTGAATTATTTTTCTACCGTAGTTAATTCCCCTATATACGAAACGATCTCGAGTAAGTTTAATTCTCAAAATATTTTTTTCTAACTAAACCTTAATTTCCAAACCAAACCAACCCTCCCAGTTTTAGCATCAGCGTAAGTTTTCTCTTATATACTTAGCTTTATATATTAATATTTTTATTTCTAGATCCGTCAAAATATCCAGAATATACCAACTTGACTTGTCAAAAACAACGAAATTAAAATATTCAGAAGAAGAACTCGAGTTTAGGAGAAGAGTGTTTTGGACTTTTTACTCATTTGACCGGGGTGGAGCATCCTTCAGTGGTTCATTGTTTACTGTTCAAGATCTAGACACAGTAGTGAATCCACCTGAAAATGACTTTTGGTGGAGATATGGTGGCGAGTGCAAAGTAAAACACCCTGAGATTATATTTTTGAACCACATTGCAAACAGTGAAAATAATAAACAATATAGCAAAGGAGATACTAAAAACTTGGTAAAAATATCAACACTTTGTGGAAAGGTTAGCGTTTTTGCTAAAAGAAGATGGCTTAAAAAAGTCTACAACCCAGATGATGACAATAATCAATTGGTAAAATTAATTGAAAAACTAACCAGGCTTGAAGAAACTATAATCAAAAACTCGTCAATTGATTTTGATTCAATCAAAGAAGTAATATCAAAGTATAAGGATACAATCAGATTTACCATGGATATAGAGAATATCCTCTATAAGCATAATTTTATACAACTACATTTCTTTATGAAAAATGTTCTTTATCAAACAGAAATGGTCAGAGTTGAGGGAATACACATGCATCCAGGAAGAATAGTTTCAGCAAAAAATATCTTAGTAGACACAGCCAACAAACAAATAGATTCAATCTACGAATTAAGTAAAGTTTTACCTCTAGAATACTGGGAAACCACAACAACTATAACAGGGATTTTAAGTGCAATAACATGTCTTAATTATATGGAAATTTCTCCAAAAAACAATGACATAAACATGACAAATAAAATAGAGCACATGAAAGAATTGTATCACAAACAGAGTGGCTTCTCTGAAATTCCAATCATACTTTTGATGTATCTGTATCGCTTGTCATTGTTTATCAACGAATCCCAAAAAGAAAATGAAAAGAGTAAACCGCTATTTGAAAATATAAAGAAACATTCCATCAACGAATCTGATGTGAATCCTTGGTTAGTTCCTAAATATGGAGCACTTTTTTTTGTAACTTGCTGCTTTGAAGAATCATTCTCTCCCATGAAAATAACTGATTATTTGTACATCAAAGATACTTTTTCTACATTTGTAAATCAATATCAGAAACCTGAAAGTAGCAATAATGCCAATATAGAACCAATTAGAATCTCAAAACTCTTTTCTAGACAGAGTGGTGGTTTCCTTGGAGTACCTAGCTTATCAAACAATAATAACAGTGAGACATCTTATCAATTCAATTATGATCAGTACACAAAGTACAGTAAGCTTCTTGAAGAATCAAGTCCAAATTCTAGCCAAAATTACTACTTTCGATATATGGTTGACATTTTGTCTGAAGCAATTGTTCAAGATATCATTAGCAACCCAGTTAACAATCAAAGGAACTTTGAACCTCAATTTATCTTTCCAAAAATTAGTTATAATACTTTGTGTTTTGAAGTGGATACGAGAGATGATGAAGATACTCAACAGTATGACTGGAAAGAACTTGATAAAATGTTTTGGCCTTGAATTTGATTTTTCTAATTTAAGTTTCATTTTAGTATTTTGTCCAACAAAAATTTCAAATGTTTTTTATCTTTTATCAAATTTTGGCTATAAAAATCCATTTAAACCTTATAAAAGCAAAAATTTCAAGTATAGGTCATTATTTGATTTCACAGATTCCATTTTAGAGTAAATGACTTTATTTTTTATTAATAGCTTATCAAAGGTGAATCTTAAGATATTTTAAAACTTAAAGGGAACTGGAAATTCCATTACCAACTACAATGCCATTCAGGGCTGTTGAGTTTTTGAGTTGGGAATTTCGATCATTTTAAAAGATATCAAGTTTTTGGTATATTCCAGAGTCGCATATTCGGATATAGGTACACCAAATGTGTACCAATAGAAACAAGCCCCTGAAACAAATATTTTGGAGATTTCTACTGTGATTTTAACATACTTGCATGTCCCTGGAACAACAATATAATTGAAAACTCTTTAAAAAGATTTTTCTTTTGTTACAGATTCACTCATCTGTGAGCTAATATTCATGTAAAAATTTATTCTGGAAGTTACAGTAGTTGTATAAGAAAGCGAATACGTTTCCTCTTCGGAAAAATTACTAGTATTGTTACTATCTTCACAGCAACGATTTTGTGGCCATTTTCCCGTTTCTTTTCTTTTTGAAATTTCTCTAGTTTTTATGAACATATAATCAGATTGGACAAAATCCAATACTGGAAGTAAAGCCAAGAAAATGAAATGGTAATTGTTAAACCTCATTTTTGTTTAGTTTTCAGGAAATGTAAAGCTATGGATAAAAAAGTTAAATAGTGTTATATCAAATATCCATGCTGAAAAATTATCTTTTGAATGTGAACGATTTGATTTAGAATTTGTCCGGATTTAAGTTTTACACTTTTTGTTAATTTTTAGAAAAGTAAACTGGTATTTGACTTTTACTTTTTTTTTCTCACACAAAACTTGGTGTATTTCCACAAACTCGAGTAAATGTACTTTATTTACTGTGTTTTTTGTCTGTTATAGTTTTGGGTTAAATTTAATCAAATCTTATAGGCTAAGCTTATACAATTCTTATAGATAAAGTAAAAGCAGTTTTAAGGTCAAATGCCGTAAAACATACGTGGCTATATGCAACATTATAAATAGCAATTTAACTAGGACGCCATAAGGTATATCAACAAAGAAAATTTTACAAAATAGGCTGTCCAACATTCCCAACAAAACAGGTTTTTCAATTAGTTTCTATCTTGTTTTATCTTGAATTTTATTCAACAATACCAATGTTCAAAAGTATACAAAAGACAATTAGTTATAAAAATTTTACTCAAACCTAGCTTACATTATACTAATGGTGATTCAAAATAAAAATTTTCATAATACTTGCCTCTTTTCAAAAAACGTCAATTATGTAGCATATAAACAAATGATTTCAAATGTAGGAAACAAATTGTATCTACAGACAAGTTTTTGCCGATGAAAATGTCCAAACAAAACAGCAATGTTAATACTGAAATCAAAAGTTAATTGATTTGGATATTGATAGTCAAAAAGCCCAAAGTTGCAATTTTTTACAGCTGAGGACACATCGAATCAGTTTGAACTTTTTTATTTTGAAAAAACAGTTTGATAAATTTGATGTATCTGTGAACCTTAGGCTGACATACACAAAAAACTGGAACTAAAGGTAAGAGAATCGTGGAAATGGTTGTTTTCAAGAATAATTTCAATTCAGTACCCTCAACCAAGATAAAATTTTTTACTTTTCAATTAGAAATTGTAACAATTTTCTGTATATAGAAAAGCTAGAATCTTTTTCCAGTTGGATTTGAGTTTGAAAATTGAGAAACTTGGTTAGATTTATAAAAAACAAAACATCAATGATAAACTAAAACACTAGAAATATAATCGAAAACTTGATGTAGCTTTCAATCACATCACAAACGAGAAAAATTACTAGATAAAATGTAAGCTTTGTCTCCTGGAACCAGAATTGAAGTTGGTGATGGGTTTGCAACAAAGTATGCTGTGTTGCTAAGTGGAACGTTGTCAGCTGAAGCACTTTCATTGATCAACTCCGATCCCGAGTTTTGGTTTGCTCCCTTTGTACTGTAGTCAATTACTGAAGCGCTGTTTCTGTAAAGTCCAATGCAAACAGCATTTTCCTTGAAACAGTAATGAAGGAATACACTTGAAAATGGACATCCAAAAAAGACTTCTGGAATGTCAACAAGGAAAATACTACTGTTTGGATACGCAAGATCCATGTTTGGTTTGATGGGTGGTAGTTCTGAAGGACTGAGTCCAGCAGCAACCATTTTTGAGTACTCAACCTCATGAGTAATATTACCTTGAGAAAAGATCAGGTTTCTGAGGAGAGAAATCAAATCATCATTGTAAAAAGATTGGCAAATCAATGTATCCAACATTATTGGTGAATAACAATGACCAGACATAAAGCATGGTCTGAAAAATGACTGAATATAAGCCTCGTTTACATTAAGCTCTGTATTTCCTCCAATAAACTGCATGTTCTCGCGATAATTCATTTCAACAAACAAGAAAAAGTCTGATCTGTTGCAAGTAAGCGATTCGATATTGAGTACCGCAAGCAAACTGGGTGCATCTGCAGAAGCAACGGAAATGTCGGTCTTTTGTGACAAATCAGTATTACTTCCTTCACTGTTTGCTTTTGAAGGACTAAGAAGAACAATAGCTGAAGCTGCAGTCATTACACGTGCTCTTACAAGACTAGACTTTACTAAAGGAGTTCCAGAAATAAAATATACTTTTTCATAACTCTCAAGTAGTGCTTTGACATCACTTGGTGGATTTCCTTTACTAAGAAATATGATTGGTTGCATATTGGGAAAAGCATTCTCTTTGACGATATTATCTCCAAGAGATTCTTTGGAATTTTCATTTTGACCAGTATTACTAGGCAAAAATGAAAAATTGCCAAACCAAGACTCTTTGTTTTCACGGTTTACTAAAGAAGTGCTATCTTCAGTTGGCAAATTTGAACCTTGAGTTTCGGCTTTATTATCCTCGTTCTTTGGAGAATACTTCTTACCGCTATGCGTAGAAGCCCTAATACTTCCAACCAAATATTCCATGTTTTCTGGGAATGATGAACTAGTTGAGCAGATAACAATATGGCTTTTAATATCTCCGGGTATCCCATCACTTGTAAGATCGCTTGGTTGTGAACTCAAAGAAATGGTTTTGTTTTGATTTGCCTCAGTGTGAACATCAGTATGAGCAGAGATATTCTGGGATGCGTTGATAGTAGTTGATTCTCCAGCCCTTATTGAAGCAGTTTTATTGTTTTTGGAAGGAATTGGTTCAGGAACTTGCAATGCTTGGTTGATATCAGTGCTACCTAAGACCAATGGACTTGTGAATGTTATTGGCTGTTGAGAAGAAGATTCTTGTTTGGGAGATGCAACACTATTCTCTTCAACATCAATTTTACCAAAATCTTCTACCTCTTTCTCGTGTGCATTCTCTTCTGCAGAACCAATTTCTTCACCGCTATCTTTTGCTTTAGATGGACGTTCTAATTCCATATCGGCAATGCTACTCTCAACTGGTTCAGGTGACTCAGTACCTTCCTTTTTGTCATTTTCTGAAGTTGGAGCAGGATCTGAGGTAGATGGCTTGGCGTTTTTAACTAAATCATCATTACTTTTGGTGGTTTTTGTAATTACTACTGTGTCCATTACATTCACACCCATATTTGATTTGAAAATATCTGCAGCAAAATTCGCTTTCTTGTTTCCGCCAAGCAAAGGTGTAATTTCACTATCTTCTGCACCTTCAGAAACAACACCATTAGTGGGAATTGATCTGATAGATAGAGGAATATAAGAATCGGTCGAAATTATAAATCCTGTTTCAGTTCCATTAATAATATAGTTACTGGGATTGATAAGAATCTTTGTACGGAGGTCAGTAGCTGACCCATTAGCGGCATTACTTTGAGCTTGTGAAGGATCAACCTTTAATGCAAAAAGAATGGAGTTGTAGTTTTTGTAAATGTATTGAACAGCCTTTGTAAATTTCATGCCATGGAAAACTGGTGAAAATTTTGTTGGGTATATTTCTTGACCTAATCCTCCTATATATTCTTTCAAATACAAAGAACCCGGATTTTTTGAAACTGATGCTGATAGTTGTGTTTCCATATTATCGGGAATTGATGTCATGAGAGATTGTAGTAATGAAGAAAATCCTGGGACTGCGACTCCTTGGGCAAGTAAGCCTAAACGTAGCTCAGGAATACAAATGACTTCTTTAGTCATATATTCCAAATGAAGGGTAGTCTCAGGCAAAGAGGCTTGAGCATAGATAGGGACTTTTCTGTTTACGCCTGATAGGTATCTTCTAATAGCAAGAGTAGTCATTACTTCATGAGAATCTCCAGAATCGCCTGTGGCAGTGTTTATTTTTGAACCAAGGATAAATATACTGCTTGCTCTATGAGCTTTAACTGCTGCCAGATCCTTAAAAGATGTGGGTGATCCGAGAACAAACTTAACACTGTTACGGTAAGCTGGGTCTTTGAGTAGAGCAGCAACTTTGTTATCTGGGCCATTTTCACTCATAAGAACTACAACAGTGTTAACTATGTGGGGACCATGATCTTCGCAGAAAAATTCGCGAAGAAATTCAAACAATGAGCTGAACCATAAGTCGCCAATAACAATCACATGTCTCTGGTTTGGTTCTGGAGAAAAGGTTGTATCCCAAGGGCTACGTTGCTTTATCATCGAAAGAACTTCAGACATTTTTGGTGGTAGCCAAATGATTCCCAGGAACATGATGAAAACAACAACACTTCTAGTAAACCAGTCGTCTGGAGAAACGTCAGCCCGAAGACCAGTGATGGAGCTTACAGAAGTGAAGAAAAGGACATCACCAAAATCTTGAACTTCGGATTCCTTTTTGGTTCTTTGAATGTATATTACAATATGAGTTAAAACAGTTACAGAAAACACAGTTGTGACAACTGTTGCTATTGACTGAAGAGCTTTTTGGACTACGGGATTGAGATAAAAAACGTTTTTCACGGAATCAAGAACCTTGTTCAATGCATGTTGAAGTCTATAAAAGCGGACAGGATACAAAAAAACCCAAATACCAGCACCATAAAGTGACTTCTTGTATACATCTTGATCGAAATAGATTGATATAATGACCAGGAAAGGAGAAATTATTGTAAGAATACTGGAAATTGACACTAAGGAGAATAAATATTTTCTGAAATCGGCAGCAACGTAGTATCTTGGTAGGTAAATCAACATGAGAATGAAAGCAAGAAAGGCATCGAGGGCAAATATGTAGTAAGGAACGTCATCGCTATCCTTTTTGGCATATGTTGTCATATAGATGTATAATATAGCCATTGCTAAGTTAACAATAGCATCTGCTTGATCCCACTTCCTTCCGAGTGAGCTACTGTTAAGGTAAAAGCTGATGAGTTGTCTAGTGGTAGGCTCATCAGAAGTTTCAGCTTTTTCATCAGCTCTTCTGGAAAACATTGCTTTGAGTTGCTCGTTTGGGTCGCTGGTAATATCAGCCACTGTGACATTGTTGTAATAAGTTCCTTGGGTTGATTTTTGGTTTTCTGAGGAACTGGCATTTGAAGCGATACTAGTTTGCTGACCATTCTCGTTCAGCATGGTGGGGTTTTCTTTTTTGTTCTTTGATGCTTTGCTATGGATGTTACGGGAATTGTAGTTCATAAAGTCCAGAGTTTGAGGCTTTCCAAAAGTTTGCTGAGTTTTGGAATCTTGGGTAGAGGTATTAGCCTCTTGGTTTGGATTCATGTTAGAAAAAGCAAAAAGTGTATCAAAGAAATGAAAATTTAGGGGGAAAGATGCAAAGAATATAAATCAACAGAACAAAAGGCATTTTGGCCAAAACTTGCTTTTTAAAGTTAATTTCTTGACCATAAAAAAATACGATTTTTGTGTGTGACCAGCTTTTTGTTTATCTAATTTCTGAATATATCAATTCACCAATAAAAATATTCTACCTGATCACAAAAGCGCATGTCCAATGGAAATAAAAAATAAATCGGTTGTAATTGTATTTGGGTCAAAATAAAAAAAAGTTCTCCAATAAACTGAATTTTATAATTACATTCTGTTTTAGATTGCTTTTTCTTTTGGCAGTATTATTCAATCAGGGTGACTATACACACATTATTCTAAACGTTTGGCTGTTTTTTAGAAAGGTATATTTTCAAGCAAAAGATTTTCCTATATGGTTTTTATTTGTTTTTCTTGGTGCGTTTTGAGGTTATAAAATCTCAAGTTTTTCTGATTG
>MBFT01000974.1:25023-41072 GCA_003086725.1 Furculomyces boomerangus | reverse complement strand
TTGAGGCCATACCTTGTTCTGTGTTTAGTCTTTTTAGAATAATTTCACGTTCCTCTGGAGTAAAGAATTTGGCTTGATCTGGATAGTCAATCAATACAAAGAATGTTACTATTGATATGACAAGCGTAATTGCTCCTTCAACAAAGAAAATGGCTTGGAATGGCTTAAAGGGACCAAGATGTTTTGATGATAGAGAAGCAGATAGTGGACCACCAATTACTCCAGAAACTGGAACAGCTATGAAAAACATAGTCATTCTAGATGCAACTTCTGATCTCGTATACCAGTAGTGCAGGTATCCAACGACTCCAGGTGTGAGACCAGATTCAAATGCTCCGAGAAGAGCTCTTAGAATAGTAAATGGAGTTGGTGATTTTACAAACGCCAAACCCATACAACAAAGTGACCATGCAGAACCAAGGAATCCAAACCAGTAATGTGGTTTTGTTTTTTTAAGTAAAATGTTTGCGGGAGTTTCGAAAAGAAGATAAAAGATATAGAACATCGTGGTTGCATTTCCTTCTTGAGTGTTGTTGAGATGAAGAGTCTCTTTAAGCCCACTAACTAAAGCTGCACCAATGTTTCCACGATCAATAAGAGAAAAGACATACAAGAAAATCACAACTGGTAAGATTCGGACATCGATTTTTCTAAGATATCTTTTAACTATTAGCTTTTGGTCTTCTGTTAGTTCATCCTGTTTGTTTAGAGTGTAGTTTTTCAAGTCCACTTCCGATTCATTTGAAACAGACCTTTCATTTTGTTTGTCATCCATTTTTATAAGTTGGGGTTTGTAGCCTTATTCAGTAAAAGAAATACTTTTGTGAAATGATTGTAAGGGTAAAGTTTGATGTCAAAAAATACAATATTAGGCTGTAAAGATAGACTCTTTTGATGTACAAATATAAATTTGTTTTTTCTTGGGAAATGGGGCTTTTATATACATTTTTGTAACAGCATTGTGAAAGGATGGTTGAAATAAAGATGTACTTTACACATGAAACAACTATTATAAAACTCGACTTTAGACTCGAATTTTTAGGAGATTTCGATATTAAGAACACACATATCGTTAACAAAAAAACCCCTTAAAGAGATTTCTATATGATGGATAGTTCTAAAATGGTATAATTAAGTATGTCTATGGGATTTCCATCGAGATGTGATTAATTATCCTGAACTTTCTAGGGGATTTGTTTCAAAAAACGTTTTTATTGGAAAAAGTTCATGTGCCAAAATAGTGCTTGTGATACTCTTGAGCTAATAAGGTTTCAAGTTTGTTCCATCTGAGCTTTCTCTTATGGGAACGAAATAGCATCAGGGCTAAAATATCTAAATGCAAAATCAGATTTTAAATCTAAGATGCTAAAAACAATAATAAATTCTGAAACATATTAAACTCCTTAATCTGAACGCTTATTATTGGGTAAAGCTGTTTGGGAACATTCTTTATGAACTTAGAAATTATCACCACGCCCAAATTTTAGCCCGATTTTAGCTTTTTCGTTAAAAAACGCCTATTACCTTGAATAAAGGGGGGAAATTAAAGCCCTTGTGCTTTAAGCTCTACTAAACTTTTTGCTTATAAAAAAGGATTTGGTATGTATTAAAGACATTTGAATAGAAGAAATGCAAATTGTATTTCGATTTTTTGAAACTTTCATAAACTCCTATAGTTTATGTAAAGTTTAGAAGCAATATTTGACTTTGGGGTCACAATGCTAAAATTGGACTTGAAAACGTTAATTCTTTATAAGGTCAAAATATGAAATAATTATTATATGAGTAACATTTTTAGGAAACACAGAATAAGGTCGAAACCAGAAATCAGATTCAAAGAAAAAATTAAAAGAATTTGTTGGTCTTTTAGCATATTACACATCTTTTGACAGACCATTTTTTTTTGAATTCTTTGGTATAACTTTCTCCAAAAATGTTGATAACAAATAAACTACGTATTTCTGTTTTTGGAATACAAGGTTTTTTATATATTAAACAAACCCCTCAAGATTAAAACTGACTCGTAATTTGAGTTCATTTTCAAGAACTTTCAAATGTGCTACAACTTCAATAACAACCCTGAATTACAAACTACACTATTACTATTGTACAAGAATTATAAAAGCGTGTTTAGTTTCAAGTTTGTATTCATAGGTTTTCTTTCCCAATATTTATTTCTATTGGATTTAACCAAATGTGAAAACCCCTGAATCTCTGGATTTGAAAAGTTTTGGGGCTTCAGTTGGGTTAAAAACTTATACAAAGGTATTTTATGTTCACTTGTGGATGAAGCTTTGACTTTAAGGAAATTAAAAATTTTGGTTATTCAAATAACATTCTAGTAAATTACACTATTATATTTAAAAAGTGAAGTTAGATAATTATGCTACCTAACCGGTGTCTATTTATTTTAAAGACTGTATGGTGATTTATTGTTGACGTATTAATACCCGTGTTTTCTTTCAGTCTTTCAGAATAAAAATTTTCTCAAGTTTGGTATTTGAACTAGAAAATTCTCCAAAAACATCATAAGATAAACTGAAAAGGTTTCAAAAAATTCTATTTATGAAACTTGGCAAGTTTAATGAGGTTAGATATCTATTTTTGGGCGCGTATATATAAATTTATCTGATCCACACCAAACCCCAATTTCACTGTGATTATGTTTGGTACAAAAGAATTTGTTTGTTTGTATCAGCTCTAAAACAAACTCTTTTTTGGAACAAATGATAAATCAGTTTAGAGATTTGTTTGGGATCTAAAACCTCTTATTTGTCAAAAAAGATTAAAACCTAAAAAACAAAACTACTATGTAATACATGATCGAAAATACCAATTAAAGAATCAATTCTTGGGATATTTTATAATCAAAGTCCCTTGTTTGCTCTTTTATACCAAAATAAATACTACCGTCAGTATAAAACTCCACTTTTATACTTTTATCCATATAAATGTATCACTATCAATACTATTTATCCTTTTTCTTCTATACAAAAATCACAATAAGAAAGTTTGTTATACCCATTTAAATCACTCTTCCCCTCTTGATCAAAGTGTAAAAGTCTTAGAAATGAAAATTTCCATCTCTGTTTTGACAGTACTGTGCTCACTATCAAGGTCAGTTGTATCATCTCAACAATCCTACTCTTGTGACTCCCAAATCTTCTGTAGTGGTCCCCTACTCGAAGCTGTTCAACTCTCCGGTATATTTCCTGATGATAAAACTTTTGTTGATAAACCCACAACTAAGCCTACTGCTGATGTTCTTGCTGCATTTGCTGCTCTTGGTGACTCCCCATCAAATCAACAAATCCTTGATTTTGTTTCCCAAAATTTTGGTGATGAAAACTCTTTGCTAAAGTCCTCGAATATGCCTGATTGGATAAGTGACCCCAGTTTCATTTCAAAAATCAAAAGCCCGTATTTAGCTGGCTTTGCCCAAGAAATCAATAGTTTCTGGAAAGAACTGGTAAAAGTTCAAGATAAATCTGGTTTGTGTGATGGATGCGAGTCAACCTTCTTGGATATAGAAGGCAATTTTGTAGTTCCTGGTGGTCGTTTCCGTGAGTTTTACTACTGGGATACATACTTCACACTTGAAGGTATGCTAAAATCAGAGCTTTTTGATACAAGCAAAGGAATGATAAACATACTATTAGGATATGTCAAAAAGTATGGATTTGTTCCAAATGGTGCTAGACAATATTATCTTGACAGATCACAGCCACCTATGCTTTCACACATGGTTGATCTTTACTACAAAACAACCAACGACATCGATTTTCTCAGAAATGCACACCCAATTCTTGTACAAGAACACAAATACTGGAAAGAAAAACATACTGTTAATGTTACAGTATCTAATAACAATGGAACTAAGGTTTTTGAAATGTTCAGGTATTTTGTGAACACCGATTCGCCAAGACCAGAAGGATATTCTGTTGATTACTATACAGCCCATAATGCAACCTCGGATCCAAATGCTCAGATGGCACTATATGCTCAACTTGCAACTGGAGCTGAAAGTGGAAATGATTATAGTTCAAGATGGGCAAAGGACACAACTCTTGTGAGCCCTGCAATCTTGGCCACACTTAATGTAACAGATATAATACCATCAGACCTAAACGCAATAATGTACAACAATGAAAAGATAATATCAGATCTTGGCAAGATTTTAGCAAAGTATACTCAAAATGACAATGAAAAAAATGAACACCTTGCTACAAGCTACAAATTTGATAAATTTAGAGATCAAACCTTCAGAAACATTGTTGGTTTATTGCTAAACAGAGAAACAGGAATGTTCAATGATTATAGTATTCAAAATGCATCTAAATCAGGAGTATGGAGTGTTGCCAGTATTTGGCCTTATTGGTATCTCGCCGATCTCATCGATGTAGACATTTCATCTAAAGCTTGGGATACTGTTGCAGAAATACTCCGAAACAATACTAGTGGTATCCCAACTACTCTAATTAACACGGGATTGCAATGGGATTTCCCTGATGCATGGCCTCCCCACCAATACGCCACAATAAAAGGACTACTGCTTTCAGCTGAAAATATTAAATCTAGTATGCCTGAAAAATCCGAAAGTTACAGACAAATGGCACTGACTCTATCAAACCAGCTGGTTGGATCTGCATTTCGTGCATGGCACAAAACCGGAGGTTCTATTCCAGGTCTATTGGACAAATTACCAGGTGTTGTAGATGATGGTCACATTTTTGAAAAATTCAACTCTACAGATTTTGGTAATCCAGCAGGAGGATGCGAGTATTCTGTACAAGTCGGTTTTGGTTGGACTAACGGTATTATATTATGGCTTATGGACAAGTTTGGCCAGGAACTTGTAACACCACCTTGTTATGGATTACAAAATGCATCTAATCCATTCCAGTAAATTCTAGTTAAATCAAGGCTTTCTTGTTCAAAACTAAAGTTATTTTAACAGCGGTTTTTTTAGTTGTAGCGGAGTTTTTCTTTTAAAGTTTGTATGTACATCATTTATGAATTTAAAAGCTATTTAGGTAAAATAGGCAAGGTATTTTACAATATTAATGGAGTAATATCTAAACCATAAATTTATTAAAAGGAGAAATAATTGATCATCAGTTTATTCCCAATACTTTGGTACACCTGTTAGTTCTTAAAACCCCATAAATTCTATAAAATGGACAATCTTGAGAAAAGGAAGACTTTTGTATGTTTATTTTTCAAATTGAAACAAGACTCTATTCAACCAGTATTAGGATATTTATTGAAAGTTCTATTTGGGTAACTTTTTCTATCGTCTTTTGTATATACAAGGTTTCAAGTTTTTAGATAGCTTGATACGTTCATCTTTTCCTATATCACTGCATTCTTTTGTTTTCTTTAATATATAAAACACAAACATTTTGTTCTTGTTGTCCTAAATTATATATTAAGATGGGATCTTTATTTCTTATTTAGCTTACCATCTCAAGAAGTTCAAACCCACATCTTTTTAAGCAAAGTACAAACTCATCCGAATTTAATACTCTGCTAGTGACTTCTGCTATTATCAATTCCCCTCTAAAAATGTTAAGTTTTTTACTCTTTTAAAGTTTTTACTTACCCAAGTTTCATAATCCTGTTTGCTTCGACAATGAAGTCTATCCAATTAGTTCCCATCAGTGCCAAACTGAAAACTGCAACATCTACACTACCATTCTTCATTGGTACCTAGTTATAGATGTAAATAATTTGATCCTAATAAATATTTCCAATTTGAGTTATTTTTGTTCTTACTTTGCTAATATCACAAGCAGTAACAAGTTCATTATTTGATACAAGATCAAAAGAGTGTACTGAGTGTGGGTTTCCATTTAATTCTGTTGCTATTTTTGCATCGCCGCAGCCAAGATCTGCAACAACTATTTTTTTTCTTGGTTTCAGTCTTTTTATAATAATGTCGACGGGATTTGATGGCCAAGATTTGACTTGAAAAGAAAATCCTTTGTGGTACTACCAAAAAAACATTAAATAATAGTAAAATACTTTTTCTTACCTCTTCAAAAATATTAGGATCGTTTTTCATTAGATCAAATGATTCTTTCCCTTTACTTGTGTACAATTTTTCGTTTATTATACGAAATCTTGCGCCTGCAAGCTTATCTCTCATTTTCTGTTGAAGTTTACTTGTACCCCCATTATTTGTATTGACTTTGGTATCACTTTGATTTAACTTTTTCTTTTTTAAATTAAAATCTGAATTTGATTCTTCAGTATTGGGTTTCACTTTTTTTGGCTGTTTTTCTATTAGTTTCTCTCCTTCATGCTTTTTGTTAGTTTGAACATTTTGATCATCTTGAGCTTTTAGAACCTTTTTCTTTTCCAGTAACTAAAATGAACGAGTTAAAGTTTAAAATTTAAAAAATAGTTTTACCGCTTTTAAGTTTGCAATCTTTTTCTTGTTCAAGTGAGACTGATCTATTTCCAAAAAAAATGTAAATAAAAAATACGAATCTTGATTCAATTATATATTCTTACTCATTTTTGTTTGACAAGAATTGTAGAATGAAATTGTTTTTTGAATAAAAAATTAAAAAGGAATTAATTTTGATTTTCACTTTCCAAAGCTTTTATTCCTTTTAAATTCGAATATTCTGCTTTCTTATCATCAAACTTTCCAAATTACTCATGATCTCATTTATCATCTCTTTTTACATTGGAATAATCACTGGATTATCTCTCTTGTTTTTTAAAATTCAAAAGAAGCTTTTATCTTACAGGATTCAACACGCCAAGCTAAGAAAAAGGCTCGTAGAAAAAATAAGCCCAAACTCAAACCCATCCAGCTTTGAATTTATTGGGTTTTTTCATCCTTATGCGTAAGTATACCTTTTCAATTTGATTTTTATTCTTACTTATTGCGAAATTACATGCTTAACACTTCTTATTATTAGCACTGCTGGTGGAGGTGGTGAACGTGTTTTATGGACAGCGATTCAAGCAATTCAAGAAAAAAGAAAAAACACTATAATCGTCTTATACACTGCCTTTAGTAATGGAGAAGATAAAAATACCATGTTAAAACAAGTTGAGGTAACATTTAACAATCTCAAAAACTATAGTTTGGCTTTTTTAAATTCTTGGTTCATTTCCATTATAAAATCTAATTTAATTTAGGAAAAATTTGGACTGGTGCCAAATCCTAAAAGTATTCATGTTGAAAAACTTGAAAGATTGGGATATGTTAATCGTGAGTATTCTAGAATGAGGTTGTTATTCCAAAGCATTGGTTCAATTTTGCTTTGTGTTGAAGCAATGATCAAATTTGTGCCTGATATTTACATTGATACTCTTGGATATGCATTTACTTATCCCTTTGTCAAGATTTTTTGCAAAATACCTGTTGTTTCCTATACACACTATCCAACAATAAGGTATTTTTTTATTTCTTAATTTTTGTATTACTATGGGGAATTTTTAATATTTTTTTTCAAATAGTTCTGATATGCGTCAGGCTGTTGCATCTCGGGAATCTGGTGTTTGTAATGACGAAGTAATCAATAAGAGTTCAATACTGTCAGCTGCTAAAAGAATGTAAGATATTGATTGGCTTTAAATGACTACATCTTTTTTTTTTTACTGTTAGGTATTACACAATAATTTTTTGGGCATATTCTTTTGCTGGTTCATCTGCAGATGTGGTTATGGCAAATTCTACTTGGACATATAATCATATCAGGAAAACTTTTGTTGGTTGTGAATTCATAAATGTGGTTTATCCACCATGTGATACTGATGGCCTTGTAAAGTTTAATTTGAAAGGCAAAATCAATGGATCAGGGAAGGTTATTCCAAGAGAAAGAAAAATAATTTCGTTGGCACAATTTAGACCCGAAAAAAACCAATCTTTACAAATTGAAAGCTTTGCTAAATTTTTGGAAAATTGTCCTGAATTCAAAATATCAAAAGAGAATGAAAACCAGAAAGAAAATGATTCTAGTGTGAAACTGATTATTATGGGAGGGGCCAGAAACTCTGCTGATATGGAAAGAGTTGAGAAGCTTAAACTTTTATCAAAACAATTGGATGTTTCAGACCAAGTAGAGTTTATAGTTAATGCATCATATCCGGAAATATGTGACCAGTTGCAAACAGCAATTTGTGGACTTCACACAATGAAAGATGAGCATTTTGGAATAAATATAGTCGAGTTTATGGCCTCTGGGGCTATTCCAATAGCTCATAAATCAGCAGGACCAATGATGGATATAGTTGTGCCATATATATCACCAACACCAGAATTAAAAAGTGCTGGTGTAAATCAACATGAAAAAGATGATGAGTCAAGTGGCATTCGTGGTGGTATCAACAGTACAACTGAAGATTTGACATTTTTGAATGGGAATTTTGTGGGAAACTTGAAAAAGGTGAATTCTGAGCTGCTAACTTTGCAGCTTGAAGAGGCCAGAAAATCACATATCCGTGAATCAAAGCTTGATAAAAGTGGACACAATGAAAGTGGTAAAAGCAGTGATTTGGCAAAAGCTTTTCCAGTTGGATTTTTGGCTATTACATCAAGCGAGTTTGCAAATGCATTTGAATGTGTTTTTAAACTTGACAGTAATGTTTTGAATAACATGCAGATAGCAGGAAGAAATCGGGCAGTGAATACTTTTTCGAGTGAAAACTTTAAGGAGGAATTTTTGAAATCACTTGACCAAATACACTTTTGAGTTTTAAAAATATATTAAAATAAAGATTGAGATATTGGGACAAAAAGTAAAAAGTCAAAATATTTGAGTTTGTTATTTGGCACTTTTAGATTTTTTCTCTGATTTTGGGGTTTCAGCACCATCCTTTTTAGATTTCTTCTTTTTCTTGTCTGATTTTTCGCCTTCACCGGGTGTTTTTTCGGACTTCTTCTTTTTCTCCTTTTTTGGGGTGACTAAACTTTGGTCGATTGTAGGCTCATCTTCGGTTACTTTTTCTATCTTTCTCTTTGCTGACTTTTCTTCAACATTTTCGCTCTTTTTCTGTTTCTTTGGTGTTTTTTCAGAAACGGCTGGTTCTTTAGTAGATTCCAAAACAATTTCTTCACTGGCTGCATCTTTGATTGCTTGTGACATAACGTCTTCGTTCTTGAGTGGCTGAGCACCAGATTCATAAAAGTTCAATCTGTTATCGACTTGATCACGAAGTGCAACACCAAATTTGTTTGTTGGTTCGTCTGAGTAACAATCGATACGTGAAGCAATAGTTGCTTTGTTAGCCAAGAATCTTGATATTCTACCCTTGTTTTTGGCCCCGGCACGTCCAATGAAAGATGAATGGTAAATAATTCCATACTTTGGTGTGTTTCCTTTGGTCTTCAAAGCTCTAAAAAACCAACATTTAGTAATTGTTAAATATCTAATCTACAAAACAAATGTAATAATTTTACCTGAAAAGTGCTTTTTCAGCTCCAAGGATTTGAACAGTTGAAGCAGGATACTTTGACAAGTTGGTCAAAGAACCAGCATGTGCAATAAGTCTGGCGCCAACAACATCACCAATCAAAGCAGCAAGATTTGGAGCAACAATGCTCATCTTATCAACCAAATAGTCATAAAGTTCTTTGCGGTATTTTGCAAGGGATACAACTCTTGAGGCAAAAGACTCGATGTTGATCATATCGATATCAGAAATATCAGTTCCCATTGATGATTTTGCAGCTTCAATGATGTTTTGTGATACTGAATCATCGCCTGTAACTTCAGTTAACTTGTCAAGACTATCGTCAGTAAGTGAAGACTTGTTTTTAATGACAGAACAAAGTTTGGCGAATTGAACATTGTCGGCAACAATTTTGCCAACTTCAGGGAAATGCCAAGAATACCACTCTCTATCAAAAAAAAAAAGTTAGATTTAAGAATTGATATGAAAAACAAAAAATGTTTACCTGGTACGCATAGCAAAGGTGTTGATATCTTTGTCGAGTTGATCAAGAAGAGCAATTGCTTGAATAATCATATTATCGGAACGATTGATATTGAACTTGACCTTTGCTCTGGAGTAAGAGTGACCCAAACCAAGCTGAGCTTTTTCCAAATCACCTTGGCTTAGTTCCTTTAAAAGTTTTCCTTCGTGGAAACGGATTCCGCGCAAAAGCTCGTTTGTAAGGTCATCGTTGACACATTGAATTCCGGTTTCGGCTTTAATTGAACCGCCCAAATTACGATCAATAACACCCAAAGTGTATATTTGGTTTTGG
This sequence comes from Furculomyces boomerangus, assembly GCA_003086725.1. Lineage (NCBI taxonomy): Eukaryota > Fungi > Kickxellomycota > Harpellomycetes > Harpellales > Harpellaceae > Furculomyces > Furculomyces boomerangus. The sequence continues at coordinate 30,844 of MBFT01000974.1, read as the reverse complement.
GAGGGGGACAAGTTCATTTCTATAAAGTTTTTGAGACTTTCATTGCACAAACCTTCAGAAACATCATTAATACTTTCAAGAGCATCAGCAGCATTTTTGAAAGGGGCAAAGGACTTGAGCTTTACATATTTTCCAAATTTTGACAAGTCAGTTATTGTTTTTTGAACTTCGGCAAGCTTGCTACCGATGCTTTCGGCTTGAACAATGTCAAAAAGGGCAAATCCTGAGGCAGTCTCAAACAGTATATGAGTAGCGCTCTATGTAAAAACACGTTTTAGTAAAGAATGGGACATAAAAGTAAGCTATAGATTTAGCTTTTTATAGAAAGAAAATAATCTACGGGCTTGGGGGTTCTTACCATTTTATTCAAAAGGGAGGTTTTAGAGTCTATTAATGGATCTACTTTTTGATTCTGATCGAGTTAGTACCAGAATTGAAGTTGAGAGTTCTTTAATAAATTGAGATTTGTAATTTAAAAAACAAAGAATTGAGAGAAGTACAAATGAGAATACAAACTTTACACTCTTGACCAAAAAACAGCAAAAATTTTACAGATCAAATTTACAAAAAAAGAGAAAATTTTTTATTATTTTGTTATTGGTTTAATAGCTGGCCAATAATCAGCGGAATTTATTGTGGGCCTATCGTTTTTAGCGGCCAATAAAAGAGGGATGTTTTTGATCAAAGTTGTGGTTGGCGGAGAAAGATCAAGGAGCAAAAACAGATTCTAGCTTTTTGTGAATTGGAATAAGCTTAGACTTGTGAACAATAAAACATCTTCTTAGTGGAGAAAGTCCAAATTCAGCGAAAGAGTTCCTTGAGTCAGGTGCACGGTCCTTTTTGCTGAACTTGTAATCGAACTTATAGTCGACAAACTCTTCGATAAACTCGTCTTCAGGATGAAAATAGAACGTTTTGTCTGAAATACGGGATTTCTTGCTTCCACTAGCCACATAGCCTGGCATCTCTTCTTCCATATCTCCCTTGTTGCCATCGCTATCTCCCGTTGGTGCAATCTCTTTGTAGATAGGTGAAGTCATGATATACCATTCGAAATCGTATCTTTCCTTATCCGCAATTGCCCATTCAAGCTCTTCAAATAACATTTTGAACATTGGCGGTACCACTTGCACTGGCATGTTCATCAGTCGCTCATTGAAGATAATTCCTACATCTTTCCCAGTTTCTCCCAATATTTCTGCCAGTTTTTCTTTAACAACCCGTGTTTTCCCGCTTTTTTCCAGTAGATAGTTCTTTATCTGTTGTATAACATTTTTATCCGAAAGTTCGTGCATATTCAAAACCGTAAGGAAAGCATAGGGATCGTCTTCCCCTGAAGCTTTTACTGTTGATCCTATCAGCTTCTGCTTAACAATAATATCCGCCAACTCACTAGTATCAAAAGCGTCATGATCATCTCCAAAAGACGAAATCAACATTCTCTTTATAGCATGAAAATCAATTTCTTTTGGATCAAAAAAGTCAAAGTCGACATCAACTACATCCTTAAAACAATAAAGTTCGTTAGTATAATAATAAACGCTTATTTTCTATGAATCTTCTTCTTACCATATCGTTTTCATCGCCGGATTCGTTATCTGACATTGAATCTTTTTCAAGCTTGGGGTCGGTTGAGTCCACATTGTTTTTTGATAATTCTGAATGTGATCTCTTGCTCATTTTTTCCTATTTACTATTCAAACCAAATTTCTGTTGAATTTGATCAAAAAAATGTTTCAACTTTGATTCATATTTTTCCAAAACACGCCTGCTAATTGGTCACATTTTGTATACTGTGATTGGTCACAAATTCTCAGTAAATTGCATTATTTGCATAGCATTTCTATTCTTTGTTTTCAAACTACATTAGAAACATTCTCCCTTTTCTAAATTAAATCTATTCTACTTTAATATTTTCAGAATGAAAGTATACTTCGTCGGAGTCATTCGCTCAGATGTAAAACCTGCAGCAGTTTTATCAAAGGCCGTAGACGTTTCCTCTTTTAGTTTCTTCCAAAGAACCAGGTATTCTTTCCCCCCAACCACCATACCCCTTTGCCATTTCTTCTTACATCTTCTCCCATTCATAGCATACAGGATTTCCTAACGTTTTTTGCCTCTACCGTTGCAGAAAGAACCAGACCTGGTCAAAGACAAGGCGTCGATGAAAACAGTACTTTTCTATTATTTCTTCTTCAAACCCTTATCAAAATTAAAACTTTCTAGATTACACTGCTTACGTATACAACCGATCTGATGGTCTTGCAGGCGCCGTTGTAACAGACTCCGAATATCCTTCTCGTGTCGCTCTATCCCTAGCTGGAAAAATACTAGACGAATTCTCAACCAAATACACTAGAGACATCTGGACTTCTTCTCAATCACTCCCATTTCCTCTATTGGACAAACTACTTGTTGACTATCAAACCCCAAGCCAAGCTGATACTATCATGAACGTTCAACAAGAACTTGATGAAACCAAAGTTGTACTCCACAAAACCATTGAATCCGTACTAGAAAGAGGCGAAAGACTTGATAACCTAGTAGAAAAATCAAACATGTTGTCTGACCAGTCAAAAATGTTTTACAAAACTGCAAAGAAAACAAATTCCTGTTGTTCAATCATGTAAAAATAAACCAAAAATACAAATCTTTTACATTACTACCTTTTATTTTTACCACATTTTAAAGGTTATATTACAATCTATACCCTTTACCCCAGGTTTTCTTATCAGACAAAACCTTATTGATACCAATAAATGATAACAATTAATCCACCATCTAAACTATTCCGCACTAATTGCCATTTTGCCCATCTCTTTATCAAGTTCCTCATATTCAGAGCTCAACTTCTTTTTTGTTTCTTTTTCTAATAAAGGCTGTAACTTCTTTTCTCCCTCCGACTCTTCTAATATTGTTGGAACTTGGTTTTCACTCCCTAGCTTCTGTTTTTCAGGCTTATTCTCTTTGCTCACTTGCTTTGGTTCTGCATCTAGTATCAATTTCTCCAACTCTTTCTCTAGCTCTGATTCATCTATGTCAACCTTTGCATCTACTACCAGTTTGTTTCCAGAGTTAATAATCACATCAATTTCCTCTTGATCGCTTAAAACTTCAGCCAAGTTCTCAAATGTTGTTTCTATATTTTCCTGATTTAAGTTGCTTTCCTGCCTAATGGATTTTAAAGCACCCGTTCCCGCTCTTATTGCTTCAAGGTATTCAGCCTCCCCACTAGATTTCTGTAATTGACTGATTATTCCATGTAGGGTTTCTATAGCTTTATATCTATGCGGCAGAATATTCGTTTCCAAATGTTTGAGCATTTTCAAGTTTGATAATGCTATAGCTTTTTGTTTCTTTGCAATAGCCCTACTGACTTGCTCTTCAAGTCTATTAAATAATAATTTTATGTTAATAAATTCACTGAAGGATATTACAATATCATCATTTCAATATATTTTCCAGGAATTTAAACTTACAACTTTGTTTTTTTCTCTATCTGTCTTATTTGACTTTCAGTCTTATCTGCTGCTGATAAAACACTTAATACTTGGACTTCTAGATCACTTATGGCATTTAATGGACTATTGGAACTAACAAATTTTATGATTTCTACACTTGGCATGTTCGGGTTAATTCCTTTAACTATTTTAGACTCGTTTTCAAGTTTTTTAGTAATAATATCATAATCAATACTACTAATCCGTCCCTCTTTTTCATAAGGATTTTTGTTCTTGGGTTTTTTGATACTTTCTACATCTTTGTAAAAAATTTCTTTAAATTGGTCACCAGTCATTATGCTGTCAGTTATATCAAAAAAACATCTTTGTTTTTGGTGTTCTAGTATTCTATCCGTAATTTTCTTTTAAATAAAAGATGTTTTCAAACAATAAAATAAATAAAAATATTTAGATCGTTTTCTATCAATATCAATATTGAAAATTATTTTGTTCTTACTTTGACTACTGGCACCACTACATATAACTCGTTTCTTTCGATTTTGGGTTTTTTTGTAGAATTTCCAAATACCAAACCCAAAACCCACCAAATTGTTGACGTATTTTGTGAGTTTTTTATGAAGTCTACTCTGTTCATTAGAGATCCTTCTTTAATTAGTTCTTCCTAATAACAAATTTCCAAAGAAATTTCAATTAAGCTCACTTTCATACTAAAAAAGTAGTATATGAAATTACCAATATATTTTCAAAACTAGAGGGTGTATCATTCCCGATTCTAAACTTTAGTTCTAAACCTTTTATAGGTATGCAGGTCATTGATTCTCCAAAACTACTTTCTATACAGTTTTTTAATTCAAATCTTGTTTTTTAAAAAGTGATAGTTTAAAAAAGTGGAATTTTTATTACCTTTTAGAAGCTCATTTTCTACACAAGTAACAATTATTTTTTTCCAGGTTAACATGGATTCTTTGTACCATTCTTCATTATCACCAATATGCATGCTAAGGTCGGAGTATAAAGCAGCTCTCCTTTCACGATCTTTTAACTCTGGAAATGTTTTTAAAAACTGTTCCATTTTCAAGCTTTAATAATTGAATGTTTTAACTAAAAAGATTGAACAAAAAAAAGTTTAATAAACAAAAAGCCAAAAAGCTTGTAATTTTATGATTGGTTTGTAATGTTTTGATGACTTTTACAAAAAACTAAAAACTAGTAAAGTTACAGTTATTACTCAGTGAAAACAATACTTTTATAAAAAGGTATGAAAGTGTTTATACTAGCATCTATCATGAAATAAGAGTTAAAAAGTTTATTGTATAGAAAAACTTGAAATAATATTTTCTCAGGAATCAATTTACTTTTACTCTAAAATGCTAATGAAAAATGTGAACATTGATCTTGTTCATCCTATTTTCATAATACTAGGAAGGGTAAGAGTCTGGATCTCCGATAAAAATATCTTGATCTATAACCCCCATAAACAAAACACAAGTGTTGTAATCGCCATTGCATCCACTTTTGATTTTGTCTTTATAGCCTTTAAGTCCATGGTTTTGTCCTTCAGCATTGAAATAATACGAGTCTTTGTCAAATAAAAGTGAAAAGCTATCTGTTTTTATTTTGTACATACAATTTCCTGTACTACAACCAGGTAAAACCTTCTTTGCCTCATACCACCCATTAAGAATTTCATTACCATTTGTTTCAAGATGAATGTAGGTATTTAAATCTGAATGTGAGTACCTGATGATAACTCCCGAGTGCTTTACATTTTCTCCAGAAATAACAGAATTTGCAAAGCTAAGAGCAAAAGCCAAAAGAGTTGAAGTTTTAAAGAATTTCATGGTTAGAATAAGAGTTCGAGTTTTTGACAGTTTATTTGGGTTTTCTTCCGATTCAATGTAGATTGATGATACAAACTTTGACCCCTTTATGTCCTTTATATAGTTTTTTTAGCAGACTTTACATGAAGAAATGAAGATAGATTAATACAACGTGTATCCAAATCAGAAAACAGAAGTTTCTGCATATGTTTTTGGACAATCTTTTCAACTTGATTTTCTAAACATCTATTTTGAAAACTTGTTTAAAATATTCCAATTTAATTTGCATAAACGAAAAAACATCTATTTAGAAACTATCCCTATTATTATTATAATGTATGTTGAAATGTCATATTGTAAATAATTACTTGTATTATATACATGAATTAAAATCAAAATGGTAGGGAGAAACAAAAAGTTGAAAATTAGTTTTGAAAAAGTAATTATTCATATTCGTCGTATCCATCTCCATAATCTTCAACTTCACCATAGCCTAGAGCATATCTTGCACTTGAGGTAAAGTCGTTTTCGTCAATGACT
>MBFT01000974.1:198-18950 GCA_003086725.1 Furculomyces boomerangus | reverse complement strand
AAGGTAAAACTCTTATTATCAAGTTTGTTACCATAAGTGTGTTGTCTCAAGCCACTGGTAAAAGAGATGTTTACTTTGAAGTCAATGGTGAAACCAGATTGAGCAGTGTTGTTGATAAGGCTGTCGAACCAACAGAAAAGGCTCGCGAGAAAGCTAACCCTAAAAACTCAGATGATCTTGGCAGTCCTATGGCTGGTGAAATCATTGCAGTAAAGGCAGAATTGGGATCTGATGTTAGTACTGGTCAACCAATTTGTGTGTTAAGTGCAATGAAAATGGAAACTGTTGTATCTGCCCACCAATCTGGAAAACTGGAAGCACTCTTGGTTAATGTTGGCGACCGTCTAGGATCAGGCGATCTTATTGCCAGAATTGTTCCAAAATCCACAGTCTAAAAATATTTATTCTAATTTATTATCTACAAAATCTATCTATTTAAGGTTGCTAATAAACCATAATATTTATTGAGTTTTAAGTAGATATATACTTTATCTACAACATTTAATCAATACAATCATAAAACCCATTTCAATGGGTTTGTATCTTGATTGTTTCTTTCTATTTGATAGTTTGATGTGGTCTTTGGCGTGGAAAAAAATTATTTGTTTGTTCCACGAAATAGAGATTTGACAATCGTTTCTGCATCCTTTCCTGTTTTATCTACAAGCTTGTTTATGTATGGCTCTAATGAATGTTCAATTCCCATCATTTCTAATGTTTCAATCACATCACGATCATTAATCTTTTGGTGCTAGTGAAATAAGTCAAAACATTTAATACAAGTTCCATCAAGAATTAAAGAAAAGCTAAAAGAATACTTACTTCTTTCATAGTAAAATGATCCATTTTCAAAAGAATAAGATTGTACATCACTTTGGTTAAAAACTCTTTTATTGAGAAGTTAAAGTAGTCCTGAGTCTCTGGCAATATGTAGCAACCCTTGTTTCCATATATTTCATCTAGAATTCTATATGCATTTTCAGCATTAAATAACCCTCTCCTATATTCCCGTTTGTCAGTGGTTATAAGGCTTTCTTTTTTAAAGTTTAAACAACTACCCAAAACTTTCTCATCATCGGCTTTTGCAAGTAGTTCTGATAGTCTTTCTTCATCAATTATTTCATCATTTGTACTTTCGATGCTATAAAGAAATGATGGTGGTTCTAGAAGCTTTGGGTTTTCTATGAAAAATTTGAAAAATATTGAAACCTTTGGACGATAATGTATATGTAATTATTTAAATGTAAGTACCTATTTTTAAAGCCGTATGACTTTTGTTTAGTTCGTTGATATAGTCAGCCACTTCAGTGACTGATTTGCTATTACCCATATAATCACATATTTTAGAAATATCAAACTTGTATTTCTGTAACCCTTCAAAAAATCTCTTCTTTTCATAAATGCTCCATGTTGTTCCATTTACTATCGATAACTGCAAAAATTTGTAGTATTCGATGTTTTTTATATCACGATTGACGTTATACAATTGTCCAGGCTCTTTTGGTAGTAAGTTAGTTTGAGGACCTACTGCATTGGTTTGGCTTTTGTGGATATCTAGAGCTAAAAGGCTGTTTTCCACTCTATCATCTTTATCAGTATTATTTGAAAGCAAGTTGCTATTAACTGCTATGTGATATTGTAAAAGATCATCAATAGTTTCGATATTATTGTTGTGGTCAGGATGTTCAAGAGCATTTATATTTGTATTATGCATATTAGAGTTTGGTGGATTGTATTGAACGTTATGGGCTTCATCTGGATGATTATTTACACTGTGGGAACCAGTTTTATCGACATTACTGATATTTTTGGAAGGAGAATGTTGCTTATTTTTGTTGATTGAATCTAGAACTTCAAAAAATGAATTGCCAGAATAGGGAGTTATTTGATTCAGAGTAGTTTGGTGGTTTTCAGTGGTATCTGGCAATTGATTGCCAACAGAATGATTTTGGGGTAGTTGAGCGGTGTTATTAAGACAGGGAGAGCTGAGATCAAGTAATTCTTCAAAGCCTGTAGTGTCTAGTGGTTTGTTGGAACTGAAGTCAAAGTCATTGAAATTAGATTCATTAATAATTATGGTGTTTTTTTTGTTTTTAGAATTTGTGCTGGGTTGCGAATTTGGATTAGCATCAGGGAAAAAAAGAGTTTGAAGTGTATCGTCTACATCAGAACTAGGTTGTGGAGTTATTGAATTTATTATTGTGGGATGTTGTTGGGAAGATTGTGGGGTTTTATTATTTGATTGAGAATTGTTTTTATAATTGCTGGAGGCAGGGGGGATTTCACCTTGAGATTCATTATGAAGTTGGGATGTTTTGTGAATCGGAGAGTTTTCAAAAGGCTTTAAGACAGCGGGAAGGGAAACATTTGTTGTGGATGTTTGTACTGTTGGTTCAAGAGAATAAAGTATTTCATTGGAAACAGAAATTTGTTGTGGACTATAAGAGGAATTTGATTGAAGCGGTGATTTGGTATTTGGGTTTTGGTTACGAGAAACAGGGGAGTTTTGGGTATCAGGACTGGGAAGATTGGGGGCAGTTTTGGAATCTGGAGGAGGGAGAATTGGGGGAGTTTGTCGAGTGAGGATTGATGAAGGGGTGGAAGTTTGGTTAGATTGTTTAGGTTTTTTGGGGGAAGGGTTTTTTGAGGCTTTCTTTCTTTTGCGAGTTTGATCCATAGAAAAAGGTTTGTTAATTTGTTTTGAACATTTTAGTTTCAAACAAATCAATTGAAAAGCTTGATCAAAAATATTTAGTTTCCCCTTAATCACCAACTCTCACACAAATCAGAATCCAACCATCTTTTAATTCCCATAGACTCCATTGGCAGATAAATAGACTAGATTGAAGAGCCAATAACCAAAGGAAAAAAAGGAATCAAGTAAAACGATTTGACAAAATCTAAAGAGCATGATAGGCGGATTAAAGGATAAAAAAAGCTGGCCAATGGATTAGAGGAAAAGAGATGTGTGGGCGAATGGGGAGGGAGGTAAACAATAGGGGAAGACAAGTAGGAAGAGGGATTAGAGAGAAAAGTTTTAGCGAGTAAACAAACCCATCCGCCAAATTGGGTTTTGCGAATTCGCAATTATTCCTTTGTTTTCACACTGTTTGACAGCCCTATTAGTAAGGATTCTGTACTTATACTCTAACCAATCTCTCCCAAATATCCCAAATTACCCTCTTATACTTCAATCTCCCCTCTTACTATCCCTCTTTTCCTCAAAACTAACCATTCCCAAAAAAGTATCATCTTTCCTCAAAAAAGCTTCCTCACAAAAATATATCTCTAAATTCATAAATCTCCTATAAATATCTATCTCACAATGTCTGATTCTGGTGATGATTATTCTTATTGCCCACTCTGCATGGAAGAAATGGATCTAGATGACAGATCCTTCTTCCCATGCCCTTGCGACTACCAGATTTGTCGCTTTTGCTACCACCGAATCATCGAAACTTTCAATGGAAAATGCCCTGCCTGCAGAAGGCCATACGAAGAAAAAAACATTAGATGGCACGCTATCTCCGCTGAAGAAATCGCAAAACTAAAAGCTGAAAAAAAAGCAAAGGACAGAGAGAAAAAAGAACTTGAAACTGGAAATAAAAAGCATCTCGCCAACGTCCGTGTTATCCAAAGAAACCTAGCTTACGTCGTAGGCCTCCCCCCACATCTAGCAACCGAAGAGGTAACTTTCATCCATTTATCATTTCATATCTTCTAATTCTCCCTACCTTCATTTCCTCTTAGATCCTGAAAGGCCCAGATTATTTTGGTCAATTTGGAAAGATAAATAAAATCGTCATCAATAAAAAGCAAATCACCTCTCGCACCGGCGAACCCATAATTTCTGTAGGTGCTTATGTCACTTTTGCCTCAAAAGAAGACACCGCCGTAGCTATACAAACTGTAGATGGTTCCACCCTCGAAAACAGACTTCTCCGCGCCACCTACGGAACTACAAAATACTGCTCATACTATCTCCGTGGAATCGTTTGCCAAAATCCTAATTGTATGTATCTACACGAACCTGGCGAAGAAGCCGACTATGGAAACCGCGATGAGAATTCAAAGTATGTACTTCGATCCTTTTGTCATCTGTTCTACCTCCATCTCATTTCACTTTAATATCTCTACACATATTCTTACTTTTATTTGTTTTTATCATAGATCTGGTTTCCGCCCACTTGACTCTGCTGCTTCTGCAAAACCTTATTTACCAAGATCTCATACCACAAACCCTCATAGCTTAATAGCTCAGCCAACTTCCACCAAACTGCAGATAGTACCTTCTATAGCAAACATTGTTCCTAATCGGGATCCCTCTTCAGTCAGTGTACCTTCACGGCCAAGTTCTACTGCCCCAGCCTCTAAAACCTTCGCATCTATAATATCTGAAAATGCCCCCAAAACTCCTACTACCCCTAGAACTGTTTCTGTAAATTCTGAAAAACCCTCCACTTCTCTATCCACTTCAGCTGCAGGATCTGCACTACCTGCCACTGCCAGCTGGGGATCACGCGTAACTTCAAAAACTGATATAGCCGAACAGAAAAAGCTATCAGATTCTGTTTTCGAAAACGATGGACCCCATTTTAACCCAATTGACTCTTCAAAAACTATCCCCACTCCTGATACCACAACCTCACTTAATATTTTACATGATACAGATAGCAATACAAGAACTAGACGCGTTACTACAGACAGTATTCAGAAACCACATAATATATCTAGACAAATGTCTAAACAACCATGGAACAACTCTCTACACCCTATGCTTCAACAACTTAGTCGTGAACGCAAGGAACAACTCAAAAGATCTAATACAAAAGCTGAACTAAACGGAAAATCTAGTGACAGCGATTCAGCTTCTGATTCTAGCTCCGATAAATCAACAGAAGACTATCCCAATGTAGAAAGATTCGAAAAGAAATCTAAAAGCCAACGCGGAGTTTTCGAAAACGACACCAAGTCTAGTGATCCAAAAGACGACCACATTTCACTACCTGCTGACAACAAACCTATAGAAAATCAGCTAGAAAACGAAATCCCACATAAAATAAAATCGAAATTAGATACAGAGAAAAATGATGTCACTATTGAAAGTGAAGCTAGAACCAATAACTCAAGCACTTCGGCTTTTTCTAAATCTCATCTCGGATACCATGCTACAGACACTGCTAATATACTTGAAAATGATTCCTCAACAGCACCTTTGGCATCAGAAAATATCAATGTTTTATCTATTGGGTCAGGCGTTAAAACAAATAACTCTGAATCCGGTATTCAAACCAACAACCAACGAGCTGAACAAGATTTAAAAATAGATGACAAAGACAATCATATTAATCTCAGCCCAAGAAACTCTGTTGATACTTTGAAAAATCAACTTTCGAATCAACATCCCCTCAAAGATACTAGCTTAAACAAAATTACAACTCAAGCATCTGAAAATGTGCATTCCAATGACAATCCTAAACAAATCCCAGTTCTCAAAGACAATTTTATAAAATCTCTGTTTGGAAACACTCAAAATCCTAGTGGTTGGTTAGGTGGCGAACAAGTATTATCACTGAACAATACGGAAGTTTCAAAAAATCCCCTTAAACAACCCCAAAATACCTCGTTTTTGTTTGGCGACAACATTCTAAACAACCCTGGGTCAATGGGGTTGTATGCAAGAGAAAGCAACATTCTAACTCCCTCTCGACTTGATTCAACAATGTGGTCTAACCAATTATCAAGAGATTCGATATCTCAGATACTTGACCCTGATCCCAATCCTCTAAATTATTACGCCCCTACTGTCAACAACCAAAGTAATAATAGGTCACTCGATGAAGGCCCCTTACCTAGCTCTTACCTAACCTCTCCTAAAATGTCTCAAAACCAAAGACTTTATGGGAATATCAATAGCTTTGGCGGGAATAGTTTACTTGCTAATAACAACGGTGGTAATTTCGGATCACTGGGGGATAACCTCAGACCTTGGGCCGCTAATAACAATGAAAATAATTTGCTTCATTATCAAAACGCATTCGATCCCCAATATCCTGGTGATAGTTCTCTTTTAGGGGTTGGGCTTAATAAATCTCTCAGAGAACGCTCCAGATTCGGTTTTGCTCAGAGTGTACTTGATGGCGAAAGTGACCAAAATCAATTTTCCAACAATTATAAGTCACTTTTGAGTAATTCTACTCTATTTTCTTCTACTGAGAATAACTTGAGGAATATATCTAGCAATCAAAGTACTCACATATCACCCCTATTTGAACTCGAAAAAGGCGGAGGCTCCATTCCTGTACACAAAAGCGATTTTAGGAGTGTCGGTCCATCAGAAAACAGCGCTTTTCATGTGCATGAAACTCCAGGAAAGTATTCTATTTTTTCCAACCAACAACATGGCGTTTATTCACCAGGAAATGGTACACCTGTCTTAGGTCTGGGGGATAAATTATCTAATGATAAAAACAAACTTAACATATCAGCAAATATCAAAAGCCCAGGTCAAGGATATATTAATACACCTTTGGGCGGCTATCAGCCTTATCCTATGGCTTCTAGTTCGGTATCTAATATACCAGAGAACTTAAACGTGAAACCTGATATGATTTCTTTAGGTTTAAACAGAATGGCTAGAAATAATCAGAATGATAATACATATCCCGAAGATCTTTGGGGCTCAAATGAAGCTAAGAAGGGTGATGCCCATATAACACCTATACCTTCACAACAAGATATTTATGGCTCTTATATATCTCCATCAACAGAAAACAGTATTAATCTCGAGTCCGCTTCACATCAGTACCACAATCTCTCTCGAAACCAATTTCAACCTGATGGGATGCACTTTCAAAACAAACTTCATCTTAATGGACAAACCATTGGTGCCCCACTCTTGAGTTCGTTATCTTCCAAGAAGGTTGGAAACGATCAACTCGAAAAAAATTTAAATCAACAGTTTTCTCTGGGCGGGAATAATTCTTCAAGCGTACCATTCCAAGATCCTGCTATACTGCAAGCCCAGCTTTCTAAAGGTGCACTTGGTCAATCTACTGGAACACCGTCACATCAGCACTTGGCCAGTTTACTCGCTAGGTTGAATGTTGGTACACCTGAAACTAGCACTCCTAGTAACATTTCTAGTTCACAGGCTACTTTCACGGAACCTGGATCATTAGACCAAAACACACAAGCAACTCGTTATATTTCTGACCCCGCTATTATGAATCTTGGTAGACTACAAGTCAGTTCTCAAGCAAAATTGCAGAATCAGAATGCCTTGTTGCAACAACACCAAAATCTCTCTCAAAACAATTCATTTGGTGATATTTATTCCAAAAACATAAAATCCAAACCATTCGATTCTTTTTTTGAGTTTGACGCTGCCGCAATTGCCGGAACTGTACAACCTGATCAACTTGCATCAAATCTAAACACAGCGTGCAGCGTCCCTAATACTGACATTACCAACTTTGATGCTAAAAATATTGGCGAACTGGAACAGCCTTCATCCATTCTCTACAATACGATTTCTCCCACTGTGTCGCAACTTCAAAGTAGCCAGCTTTTAGGAAATTCGTTTATTCCCCCTATTCAATCCAAAACTATTCCACAAGTTCGCGAAATGAAAAATGTCGAAAATTTGGATGGCCAGCCGATTTCTAGTGATTTTTATCCTAGAGATAGACTTCTATCCGAAAAAGCCAAAAATCTACCAGACAATAGGGATGTTGAATTACCTCACAAAAATCTCAATCAAGTGCAGCGGTCAGCTGAATCTATACAAACAGACCTTTCTCATTCTGATCATTTGCAACATTCTATCAGAAATACCAAAAACAAACCAGATATTGGTGTTAATAATAACTCGACTTTACAAAGCGGCGATGACTACTTAAATTTGAAAGTGAATTCTTTAATTCCTGAGAGGTTTAGTCGTGGTCCAGAATTGGGTGTGCGTTATAACAGGGATCCTGGAATCAATGGAATTAATAATAACACCACCGATGTTCGGATAAAGGCTGATTCCAACTTTACAGGCAAATCCCTATCTCCCAACAATACAGAAAAAGACAAAATACACCCATTAATAAGTGGTAATATTTTTTCAGTAAACCAAGGTGCTCTATCAGAGCGTGATATGTCGTTATACCCTAATCTTACCCAACAAATTTTGAGTCCAGAATTTAGTTCTGTATTGATGCCCACTATTTCAATGTATCTACTACGTACAGCAGAACATGCTACTTCGATTCGTGAGTTTGGCGAAAGGGTTTCTAATGGTTATGAGGAGGCTAAAGCCTTTGAGAATAAAATGAACGACTTTATAGAGGCATACTTTCCTCAAGAGCAAGAAAACTTTAAGTATTCAAACAAGAGCGATTTGACTGAAAGTTCATTTAGCTGAACTTTGGGTATTTCATAAAGTTGCTATTTTTAACCTTCTAGATTATGTTTATCAATTTATATCTTTTGTTTAATAGAAGCCAAGAAATTGGTTGTGATATAATACTTTTAAAAATCCAACTTTAATCTAAAATCACACTTTACGAGATTTTGATACTGGCCAATATCATTGTATCATCTTTAGTTTTCTATAAGAGTATTTTGAATCTAGTTTTTTGAGATTCCTGGTATCAGCGGGTTCCTCTATATCAGATATTATTAATTACATCATCAGTGATGGTTTTGGTAACTATAATGAGGGAGTTTACTGACTCTAGACTAAAAACACAAAGTGATATTTTTTCTCAAAGAAAAAAAACGAACAAATATTTGATTATTATTTGTAGAAAAAATGTCCAATTAAAATGCCAACTATTTTATAAATGGTTTCATTTCACTTTTGTATCATTTAAATTGATCAGCGATTTTTAATGGAGAGTGTAAGCGATAAGATATCCAATTTGGTTGACACTATAACAAACAAGAGCGGAAATGAAACTTTAATCAGGCAGAGAAAGGCAGAAGAAAGCAAGAAAACCAGAAAGATCTCTGCTGAGAATGCAAAAAAGAGAAGGGTCATTGTTGAAAAGAAGAAGAGGGCTATTAAAGATTCTCTTGAGATTAGAAAGAAATATGATGGTTTGATGTTTCTATGGCAACAAAAGCTTATTGAGAGTTGTTCTTCTTTATCTTTGGAACAAGCAGTTCGCTATTTGTCTGTTACTTCATACGATGAAGTTGTTATTGAAAGAAATACACAGAACTTGTGTGGATATCCAATATGCCAAAATAAGATTAAGGTTCGTCTAATATCTTTTTCTTGATTTGTTATTTCCCTTGATTCTGATTCATTTCATTGATCTAGCACACTGAAGCTCAATACACAATATCTTTTTCGAGTCAACAAGTGCTAAAAGTAGACAATCAGAATGTTTTTTGTTGCAAAGGTTGCATGATTGCTTCGAAATATTACAAGGCACAGATTCCTATAGATCCACCATATTTGAGATCTCGTAACGAGTAATGTCTATTTTTTTACTTTTTCAATACTTTATTTTATTAATGTGTATGACTGCATACACTCTAAAATATCCAAAAGTCTTATTATCAACTTTTATATAAAATGTTATTGCCTACCTTATCAATTAGGTCAATAGAGATTAAAATCCTACCAGCACAGTATTCTCCAGAACGGTAAACAAATGCTAAAATCAATATTCATTTTATGATAAAATCAAAAATTTTTGTATATTTAAACAATGAGCTTGAGCGTGAAATAGTACAAATTTAATTTTTTTGGATTTATATAGAGTACAAGAACGAAAAACATTAGATGGAAATATTGAATGGTATAAAAACAAAATGTTGGATGATTTCAAGTCTAAATTAACAGTTAATTCAAAAACCAATTTTGAAATCGTTGAAAATAACTCGAACCCTTCAAACAGTATTAGAGAAAAAGTTGAAACTACCGAGAATTTTATTGGAAAAGCAAAAGAGAAAATAGACGGCTTTCAGGAAAAGTTTATTAATAATGATACTCCTTTTAAAGAGCCAGTATTTGAACATAAAGTCGATTCTAGTTTAGCGGGTGATATTAATGATATCAAAGCCAAAGATACAAATTTTAAAGATAAACAGAATCATCAAAATACTAAAGATGATTACGAGAAAAACATAAACTCAGACTCTTCATTTGATGAAGAGTGGTGGGAAGTTGATGATTCTGATGAGAATGAGAATAGTAAAGTGCCAAAGTACAGTGACGATTATATGAAAGAAACTGATAACGTCAAGTCTAAAAGAAACAACAAAAAACCTGTGAACGTATTTGATGAATTGTCGTTTTTTGGAAAAACTTGGCTTTTACTAGATAATTTGTGCACAACAAAAACCAGTGATTTTCTTGTTAGTTTATCCGATACCAATTATAGCCTAACTGAGATTGTTAATAAATTCCAAGATGATCTAAAAGAAACAAGAAAACAAGGAAGCAATAATATGGAAGTAGGAGATATTACTCAAAACAATGGGAAACAAGATGAAATAGAAGGGCTTATGGATGTTGACCGACATGATGATAACATTATTCAATTAAAACAAAGAAAAATATTCAGTGATGCAGTGAAGAAAGAGTAAGTATTAGTTTAATGTGTATATCTTAAAAATTTGGTTTTGGTTCATGTGGTTTTTTTGAAACTTGCTTAGGATAATTTACATGAAAAGATTTGTTTTTATTTATCCAGACTTGGAGGAGTTAATGGGGATTGCTATTTTTACATTTTCAGTTAATAACAAATCGGCCATAGTGAACATAAAAAGTATGCGATTTATCTTGATATCCTTGATATATGCGTTATTGAAGTCTCGAAACTCTTTGGGAGAAGTCGACACCAGCAAAAATAGTACAAACAATGGCAATGTAGATAATAACAAGCAAAACAGTGATTATGATCAGATGAATGTTTCTGAGAACACATATATGTACGAAAATAGGAATGAATATGAAATAGGGATGACAAGATATGTCAAAAACGCAAAGTCGTTAATGTTTTTGCTAGAAAAATTTGGATTAGACTACTCCGAAGTAGTTTTTCTTTCCAAGAGATTTACTAGTACATTTTAAATTTGGGTATTTTGCAGAAAAATAAAGAGGTGTACTATGGATTAAAAGATAATGATATTTTTGACAATTGGTAAAGAATTGGTGTTTTATATAATAAGAAAACTGAATTTGGTAGACAAAAAATAAAACTAACAACATTTGTTTGCGGGTTTTGTGTTATCATCGGCAGATGGGACAATGATCTGGGCGCCAGATCCAGGTTGAACATTCTCATTACCAGATTCAATAACTTTGTTGGATACAATTCTGTAAATTTCTGGTAGTTTGGTTTTAAAAAAAAAATTGTGTTAGAGAAGATTTTAAACAAGTTTGGATGAAAATCAAAAGAGGTACAAACCTGTTAGGATTTGGTGGAAAGCCTGTTCGACATTATTGGAATCCAAAGCGGAGGTTTCAATGAAAAACAAGCCGTTATCATCTAAAGTTTGGGGAGAGTGTTAATAAATTAATGACTGGCGATAGAAAAATGGGGAAAGGGCTTACTGGCAAACTGTTTTGCATCGTCTGTTGGAACAGCACGCAAATGTCTCAAGTCAGATTTATTTCCAACAAGCATTATTACGATGTTGCTATCAGCGTGATCGCGTAATTCTTTCAACCAGCGGTTAACATTATCATAGGTTCCATGTTTTGCAATGTCATAAACCAAGAGAGCACCAACAGCACCACGGTAGTATCTGGAGTAAGAATATTAGTGGTAAACTCTGTGCAAAAATGTGGAGGTAAATATAAAAAGATTGAGTATATAAACTTACGCGCTTGTGATTGCCCTGTAACGCTCTTGACCAGCTAAGATGAGAAATTGTATATAGTGAGATTGAATGGAGTGGAGGTGGTAGAATAGTTGGTTATTGTGAGAGAAAAAATAAGGGGTTGTGGCATACCAGTATCCCAAATTTGGGCTTTTATTGTTTTGTCGTCGACTTGAATTCCTCTGGTGGCGAATTCGACACCAATAGTGGATTTTGATTCTAGATTGAATTCGTTTCTTGTAAATCTAGAGAGAAGGTTTGATTTTCCGACACCGGAATCGCCGATTAGGACAACTAAGAGATTATAGAAAATGAGAGGTGTTTTTTGGGGTAGATGAGGTTTTTAGGGGTAGATGGGGTTAGATTGGTACCTTTGAAGAGATAATCGTATTCGTCGTCTTTGTTCATTTTATTAAGTACAAGAAATAAAGATCAAGAAAGAGTCTAAAATCAAGAATTGGGACTTTGATAAGGGCAGAAAGAGTTTTCAAAGCCATTTTATGGCGAAATATCCCAGAAATAACAAAGTGTGTTTTTCTTTGGTTGGCTATTAACTATTTTCAATCTCTAATATTATTGGCCAAGTATTTGTCTCTTTCTATCGGCTGTCAAATGAAAATAAAGTGCTTTAAGTTTCCAATAAAAAGGAGTTTTAATTTAATCTAAAACAAACAAAAAGCCTTAAAAAGATGTTTGATTAGCCAATAGATTGAAGGATTTTATTTTAACTTTGTCATAAATATAAAAAATATATAATGGTAGTATACAAAGTACAAAATCATAGACTTAACGAAGTTGGATTAATATATTTAAATGAAGGTTATACAGTAAATTCGAAAAGATAAACTAAAAAACAAAGTAAAGCTTAGAGTTTGGTTCCTGATTTTGTTACAATTTCATCATAGCAAAGAGTGGTCAAAAAGTCATCAAATCTGGTTCCGTCGATTTGAGTTGCCAAGTATTTTGCTGCAAGGTTGAGTTTTGGATAGTTCCCTGTTTTCCCAAGCTTGCTGACTTCTTCCTTCAGCAGTTTGGCAGCATATTCTGGATCTATTATATTACCTTCGCTAGTGCGAACTCTGTGGTAGACCCATTGGTATAGTTGTGATCTTGAAATTTCAGCTGTCGCTGCGTCCTCCATCAAGTTGTTAACAGGAACACACCCAACACCACGCAACCAAGATTCCATGTATACCAAACAAACATACAAGTTGTTCCTAATACTTTGCTCAGTAATTTTTCCTCCAACAATGTTGGTGTTTAGAAGCTCTGGTCCAGTGACATGTACATCTTCTCTTCGGATGTGGAACTGGTTTGGTGACAACATATTTGCATTGAATTCTTCAAAGGCAATCTTTGCTAGTGCTGGATGAGCAATCCAAGTTCCATCGTGACCAGCAAGAACTTCTCTTCTTTTGTCAGCTCTTACTTTGTTCATTGCGGCTTCGTTTTCAGCTTCGTTATCTTTGATGGGAATCTGAGCAGCCATTCCACCCATAGCATGTACTCCACGTTTATGGCAAGTTTTGATAAGTAGGCGGACATAAGCACTCATGAATGGAACGGTCATGGTAACGTTAGCTCTGTCTGGTAAAACAAATCTTGGGTCATGTCTGAACTTTTTGATTGTTGAGAAAATATAGTCCCATCTGCCACAGTTTAGACCGCTGGAGTGTTCACGAAGTTCATATATGATTTCGTCCATTTCAAATGATGCGAGAATGGTTTCTATGAGCACAGTTCCTCTGATAGTTCCTCTTGGAATACCCAAATAGTCTTGGGAGACGTTGAAGACATCATTCCAAAGACGAGCTTCCAAGTGACTTTCCATCTTTGGGAGATAAAAGTATGGGCCATATCCATTTTTGATCAAAAGCTTGGCGTTGTGGAAAAAGTACAAACCGAAATCAAACAAAGATGCAGAACAAGGTTCACCATCAATCAAAACATGCTTCTCTTCCATATGCCAGCCACGTGGTCTAACCAAGAGAGTAGAAAGCTTTCCAGTTTTGAGTTCGTATTTCTTTCCATTTTCAGCAGTAAAAGAAATAGTTCTTTTGTTGGCATCAAGGAGGTTTTGTTGACCGCTAAGCAAGTTATACCAAGTTGGACTAGTTGAGTCTTCGAAATCAGCCATATAAGTAGAAGAGCCGCTGTTAAGTGCGTTGATAACCATCTTTCGATCAACGGGGCCTGTTATTTCTACTCTTCTGTCAGCCATTCCAGGTGCAGGGGGAGCACCTCTCCAAGTGTTGTCGTCACGAATGTAAGCGGTTTCTGGAAGGAAGTCAGGAAGCAAACCTTCAGCAAGGAGTTTTTCTCTTTCTATGCGGTTGGCAAGTAGAGACTTTC
Source organism: Furculomyces boomerangus (assembly GCA_003086725.1). NCBI lineage: Eukaryota > Fungi > Kickxellomycota > Harpellomycetes > Harpellales > Harpellaceae > Furculomyces > Furculomyces boomerangus. Next base: position 4,772 of record MBFT01000974.1, on the reverse strand, counting down.
TAGTAGAGTTGAAAAGTCTATTCAAAGTGGCCAAAAAGTTGAGGGCATCGTCAGACAATATGTCCTTGTACTCTGGGAGGACTTGGGCAATAATTTTAACACCTTTAGCCATTTTTAAGATTTGGTCAGTTGAGCGAAAGAAGTGTGGATATGGTATTTGAGGAAAAGAGGTTTGAAGCGGAGTATTTATATTGAATCGTGTTTTTGTGGGGAAGAGGACGCATGTGAGATAAGAATTGGGCGAATAGATAGAAACGCATTGGTATGTTTCCACTATGTAAAGTAAACGTGATAAACGTAAATCAAAAATCAAAAATAATTATTGATCGTTTTCCACCCAGAAATTTCCCTTGTATTAGAAAAAGGGTCAATTATCTCCTTTGGTTTTTGAAACAAAATACTATCTTTCCCCACCAATAGAAACAGCATCCACAAATGAAAACCCATGCTTTCGTTGCTATTGGCCCAGACAATATTAGTTTTATGAATCATAAAGTCAAAAAGTCCTTCATAAAGATAAGAGCTAAATTTGCAGCAAATCGGTTTCTTTGGTTACTTTTCTATTACATAAAACTTTTATACGGTGGAAACTGATAACTAACAATTAGTCATGTAACAAGAATAACGTAAGGTTTACACCAAAAAGAAAAATAACACAAAGTTTACACTAAAGAGAAGAATAACGTTATCAAATTAAAAAATAAAAAATCAAGGACCGTGCTCTATTCTCTTTTTCTCTGAAAAGTACCGTTCAAATCTAAGCTTCCCATACGACATATAATCAAATTCCAAGTCGGACAAAAATGCCTGCAAAAGTGACCACAGCCCCCAGTATAAACTCGAAGCCAAAGAAAACACATCAACCTCAAAAATAACTTTATCAAGTTCAGCTTCCTCCACTTTCTCCGCCCCAACTAATTTTAAATCTGTTACCAAAAAAACGATTGAATGTTTTTCTTACCTCCATAAAACTCCCCCAAGTATATCCTCAACCACTCTTTCTGCTCTTCTTCGGTAGGATACCGACTGTACTCACACTCAAATCCTAAAAATCGTTCAAAATATGCCAACTATTAATTTTGGAAATACTTACCCGCAAACTCACAAAAGTGATTAGCTATGTCATATCCCCGATAGTTATAAGAGCCATACTCAAAGTCAATGAAGGTAATCTGACCTGAATTTAACAAAAAAATAAAAGTTAAAACCAAAACACCCCTTTAAAACAATACCCTTAGCTTCATTCAACAAAATATTCCCTGAAAGTAAATCATTGTGGCAAAACAGAACAGGAGGATTAATTCGATTCACAATACCCTCAACAAACTCAATCTAAAATACATTGGTTATAAGAGTAGAAATAAATAAAACTAACCTCTTCGCCAATTCTTTTTTTATCAAAATTCGCCAAATAAAACTCGTTCTTCTCTTTGTCAGCATATGTCTCAGGAAGTTGTGCCAACCACTTACGAAGAGTAAAAAACAGTGATGGTGTTTTATCACCTGGAATATCTGCTTTATGCCACTTCGCCAGATATTTTGGAACCAAATTCTTCAATGGCTCTTTCCCCATAAAACAAGAATCAAAAGTTCTTCCCTCTGAATACCCATAAACTAGCCCATTTTTGTATCTCCCATATACCTTTTGAGCAAGGCCCATTTCGGATAAACATATTGTATTCTGTTTATAGAAAAGTTAAAATAATCAAAGAATACAATAAAATCTTACATAAATCTCGCTCTCCCTATTTATAATATACTCGGACCTTTTCCCATATGCCCTTATTAGGACCGTTTCTCCTGTTTTTGTGTTTTTACACTTTACGACTAAATAAATCCAAAAATTACTAATAGTAGAACATTATCAAAAATAACACTACGTTTGTTTGTAATCCCTTCAGTGCATTGAGTGAGTTTAAGATCAGCTTTATTCCAATCGGAGAAAATTACCGCAGCTAGTTCTCTAGCATCTTCAAGAAGAAAAGCATCCCTAACAGTAAGATTGAAAAACTTTATTGAACTAATAACAGAATCCATATTGTCTTGAATTTAAGATGAGAAACTTTATCAACAAAAAAGCATAAAATATACTAGAACAGAACCAATGATTGCAGAAAATATGAAACACATTTCCAAAATAGTTAAATAACAAATAAAAATGTAATAGAAATATTTCACCCCTAAAATTCAGTGAAGATCACTGAAAACATTTATCCCATTTACCAAGGTATCATTAGAACTGTATCGTGAAATAACTTATCCTAAAGAAATTTCCTATCCGACATTTGTCTCGCTTTATTACTTCTCTTTGAACATCTTTTTTAATTTATATTCGCATGACCTATGTTACATATATAATTAGTGTTTTTGTTAAAGAATTTACGTTTTTTATTTAAAATAAGTAAAAAGGAAACAATTTTCCAATAAATCTGTTCAAAAAAATAGGATTTGGCCAATCAACTTGACGAATTAGGGCAATATCCAATAAAGCCAATTTATTTTTATCATTGTACAATTTATAATAATATTAAACCAATCATCAGATGACCATTTTTTATTAGTATTGAATTCCAATATATCCAATCAGTAAAAATATCTGTTTTGTTTTTATTTTATTTTGATTGGGCTGATGTATTAGTTAGATAATTTCAATTGGATTAAAATCAATGAATTGATCAACAAAACCAATTGGAAAAATTCTTTCATTTATGTCAAGTAATTTGTTCCAATGCAAAATGGTTTTTATTCTTTGCTGATATATTTCAATAGCAAGTTCTACCAATATAAATACCTCGTAATCAATTTACAGGCTTCCCTTTGAAGGAAATTGATTGAAGAACATGTTGCTTACTCCAAATGACTCAAGTTGCAAACTGTTTATTAAGTTGATATCAAATATAAACTTTAAAAAAGACAAACTTGAGTTAAAAAGTCAAATAGCAAATACTCTAGAGAGTCGTTTATCATGATACACTGGCTTTCCTAAAACAAGAGTTCTGAAATCCCTATAAAAGATACAAAATTACGAGAATTTTAAAAGGTCAAAACGAATTTCATTTAAAAGCTTGAGATAGTTCATTATAGTTTAACTTTATCAGAGGCAAATATTAACATCACAAGAATAAAAACAAAATTAAGAGCTGTACAAAAACTGATTATTATTCAATGTAAACCAATATGAGAAAATAAAGCATGCGAGTGAGAACATATTTGAAGAGTTTAAGGAAAATTGTACCTTCAAGTCTCTGAGTATCAAAGATCTTCTCAAAACTATCAAATTACTCTATGTTGATATACATGAACAAAAAACCTCGATTAAAATTTAGGTCTTTTTGAAAAAACAGTAACTTTATGAATAAAACTTCAATGTTCTATTAGCTTCTGTTTTTTTATTTTTTGTGCAAGTGTTGAAGTCTAACCATTTCTATTCCAATTCCATCAATAATAAAATGTAGCGGGGAAACAATCAAAGCTTATAAAACAAACTCAAATATTCAAAAAAGAAACGTTGGTCCAGTAAATAAAGTTTTATTTTCTAACATCCATTTTGGATCCAGCTAAACGAAAAACACACACAAGAATATCCAATGACATTCAATAAATTCTTTAAAGTTTAAAATACTGAAATACGTGATATTATAAAATTACTCACAATGGGTTGAATGTCATTGAAATATAACTTTATGCTATTTTGAGTATCAGACATGAAAAATAAAAGTAAAAAAATAATGTTTTGATAGTGGGAATGTGGCTTTTTGAACAATGAACCAAAAAACAATGGATTTTTTGGTACCAACTTTAAAGTAAGATTTAAAATTACGGGGAAGAATAATGGTACGGGAAATTTTTTTTTGGTATAGCATGTAAGAATGAAATTTTGCTTGACTGTTATCATTTCATTGATGTAAAATAGCATATTGCGGGATGGTGTTAAAAATAAACCAAATGTAAAGCGTTTCCATTTCATGAAAGAAACTTTAAAGATGCAAAATAGATACCATTACACGTTGAGCAAAAAACAATCAAATACAAAGTAACAAAAGTTTGAAATGACAAAACAATAGTATCATATTTTATGGGGTAAACTGAAAGGAATTCAAAAAAAAGTATAAAAAAGAAGGTGGGTGGAACATTACCCCAAAAAAGGAAAAAACAACAAACATCAAAAACATGGAATGAAAAATAGGGACTAGTGTCGCCGGTTATATGAGTCGGCACAATAAAGTTTATACTTCTTAGATAATGTGTTTGTTTGTGTAATTATAATTTTTATGTTTGATTAAGACTAATTTTATTGATACTCCTCTTATGAGTTATTTCATCGACTATTTATATGTTTTAAAACTGATAAAATGTAATAATAAAGTAATAATAAAGAAGACAAGTAAATACTCTTTCAAATTCTTCAGTGTATAAAAAAAACTTTGTAAAAAGAAATTGTTTTTACAAAGCAAAACCCTGCACTTCGGTTTTTGGGAATATTTTACTTTCTTTCTGCAAAGATTAAATTTTAATCTTCTACATCTCTTCACCCCGACTTGATACCTCAGGTATCAAAACTTCCCTTGAGTAAA
>MBFT01000964.1:49408-66546 GCA_003086725.1 Furculomyces boomerangus | reverse complement strand
GTGGCTACACTTCCTAAAGTAAGCAAAGCATAGTAGAGATAATCTGGATATAGCTTGTTTTTCATTTTGTAATAGAGCTCGGGTAGCCTTGCGGGTATCATGACTTGTGGAAAGGATAGTGGCAGGTTGAATATCATTTTATTCAACTGTTCATCACTCAGTGATTCTAAATCAGCTTTGTTGTCTAAATAATCGATATGTTAGATACATTTTGGGTAGAAAAGGTACAAACTTGTCTAGTTTTTCTTTCTTTGGGTTTTGCACAGAGTTCATTTTTGAGAAAAAAGAATCAAATGGAGAGACAAAAAAAGGAGATATTTGAATGGTCGTTTTGAAACACAATTTTGTTGTTGGAGATAAATTCTCTTTGAATTGTTGAAGGCTTTGATGACTGTTAATTTGTTGTATAAACTGTCATGATTTCCTTTTTGATCTCGTTTTACTAATTTCCTATATTTTATCCTAAATGAGATTTTCTTTCTTTTAGTGTTTAGTTGAAAACAACTTTTCTATAAGAAGGAGTATAGTTTCTATCAATTTTACCTGAAATGTAAAAAAGTTTCGCTTTTTAGTTTGTTTCGATGTATTTTAGTGCTGAGTGCCAGAACAGAAACTGCTACTTAGTCTCTTTCAAATGTTAATAACCTTTCAAACTGACAGTTCAACATCATCCTATTAAAAAAATATAAAAACTAATTTTCGTACATTTAGTTAATTACCAAGTAAAGCCTTGAAGTTTGCAACAATCAATCTTTCTCCTTTTTTGAACAAATGTATTCTGTGACCAAATTTCCATTTCAGAAAACCAATTAGAATTAAAGCTTAAAATATAACCAATAATGTTGATGTTGTTTTTCAAACTCCAAGACTTTTTTTGGATTTTACTGATTTTGACTGTAACGCAAACCAAACGAAACAAAGAATAGCTTCCAAGTTGGAATTGAATTTTTTATTTTTCGGCTGTTTCAGAGTTTTTTTTTCAAGTCCATTCCAAAAAATTGACTAATCAGAATACTGCCACCTTTGGGAGTTTTACATTAACAATTAATTACAAGCTGGTTCAAATTGAACCAGAAGCTGAGATGATCGGTTTGTAGTTTTGGTTTCATTTGAAATATTTTCGTTTTCAATTAATTTTAGTTCCACTTTTTAAAATTCCAATTCTTTTGTATTTCTCTTTCTCTCTTATCAAATATCCCAATCCCATTTTCACTAATAATGTATGACATTTCAAAAGACTCAAATCCCGAAATATTCAATGGTAAATATATCTTATACTTTTTCCTTATATTGAACAACTGCTTTTATAGATGTCAAGCATGGACTCCCAATTCCAAACAACTCAAAACTCCAAGAGTTGTGCTTGATTCTTCCTCATGTTCTTCCAACGCTTGCAATTCCTATACGTTTCTCAGAGTTTATAGACAAATTTTCAAACATAAGGTATCCATACTACTTTATTTTTGCTGTTCTTTCTGTTGGAATAAAGAGAATCAAAACTTCAAGAGCCCAACAAGACAAAACTCTAGAAACTTTATACGCTCAAAAGTCCATTGAATTGATGAAGCTAGATGAGAGTTTTGACCCTCTTATCATCTGGGCTTGTTGTTTTGTTGTCTCATATTCAGGTGATATAAACGATTACCAATCTAGTGACCGAGCACTAAGTAAGCAATAATACAAATAGACGCCAATATTTTTGTCATAAATATCGATACCATTCTGAATACATATTTATTTTTAGATATTGCCACAAGGTAAACTTTCAAACTTTTTTTATATATAATACCATCCTGCTTTTCTATCAAACTAAAATTTTTTGTTTTTAGAACCGTAAAGGCAATTAGATTATACCAACTAGATATCAATACCAAAACAGAAGATATAATTCAAATATATACTGATGATGAGCTAAATTTCAGAAGACGAATTTGGTGGATTTACTATGAGGCTATTTCTTTTAACCATATGTTCTATGGTAACTTCATTACCTTTGAACAAAGAGATATAGTTGTAGACCTCCCAAGAAATGATTTCAAATGGAGATATGGTGGGGAAATTGGTGAATGCAATAACAAAGAGCTCAAACTATTAAACCACAAAGCTAATTATGGACACGAAAGTGATGTGCCTCAAGATTATCATTGCCATCTAGTAAATATCCGTTCACTGTGTAAAAACATCTTAATTTTTGTTGCTAAAAGATGGAGAAAAGATAGATTAAATGAAGATCAGACAAACTTGAGATTAGTACTTTATATCAACAAATTACAAAAATTCAAGGATGAAATAGACGAAATATTCGAAGAAAAATTACCCCAAACTTCCGACTTATACATCAGACACAAAGGAACTATGAAACTGATAATAGATACTGAGAACTACTTGTTTGGTTATTATATAAAAAACTTGTACTACAATACACTGATTTATCTATACCAATCTGAACTTATAAGAGATTTTGATATCAAACTTCATCCTGAACGAGTCAAAGCCGCAAAAAAACAATGTATCAATGCTAGTGTTGATCAAATGAACCACGTTGAATCATATATTAAATTTGTTCCAGCTAATTATCAAGAGAATTTTACCATTCTCACAACAATGAATGCATCAATCACATTTTCCAATTTTTTCTTTATGAACGATTCAACTATTAAAGAGAAATACATTGGCTATTACGACAGAATGGTATCAGTTTATGATTCTTTCCAAAAGAACTCGGATGTGATCTCAACCTTGAACTTGTTTATAAAATATGTAATCGATGTCAAAACAAAAGCAAATGAACAAAACCAAAAACTCGTACATCTTCACAAACGTATGGAACCTTTTAGTATTTCAGTATCTGATATAGATCCTTGGATTGCACCAAAATATGGTTCACCTTTTCATTTACAGTGCTGTGGAGAAGGAAATTTTTCCATACTTGATATTGGAATATATTTAGAAGAAAAAACAGCGATAAACAATATTTTTAAACAAGAGTAAGTAGTGATATTTCTTTTGATTTTTTAATGATACATATCCAAACTAACCAACAACAAATGTAGCAACCACACAAATGCTTATGAGTTAGTAATAAAAAGTCCTATAATAAAAACCAGTCTAAACAAAAAAGGTGTATATAAAAAAGATATAAACAATCAGCTTGGAAAAACGAATGACTATAAATTGGATTTTGAAGACATACCTGTCATCAAAAAGATGGTACTAATAGACAGCAAAGGCAGTAAGTTGTTTTTGATTTATTAGCATAATTTCTTGATCAAAAAGTTTGAATAGTATTCAATATCGATTGTTTTAAATTATTTTTGTAGGTGCTGATACTTTTATGGCTTTTTTGGCTAATGCTAAACAAGAACCATCGCAAACAAAAGGAAAATCAATTGGCACCTCCAAACTTAGCCTAACAAAAACTGAACCCAAGAGAATACCTCAACACAATCTTGGAAATAGTAATAAAAGAGAGCTAAAAAGTGTTAATTATAATCATAGAAACAAAAGGATCAGGAGCCATGAAATGGACATTAAAAATTTACTCAATGATAACTAGAACTATTTTACCTTGTGAATTATTTTTTTCAAATATTTTTACTCTATACTTTTTCATAATTCCAATATGTAGTTTTCACAAACGTTTTGTAGATTTTTATCCTTGAAAAAACTAAAACTGAAAAAATTTCATAAATTTTCCTATATCAAAAAAATAGAGTAGGTGTATAATGAACTTAAATTCATTCTTAGATGATATCCATACTTTTGCAACCTAATGTATATATTATATATATATCGCATGGGTGATTTCAACCTTTGAATGTATTTTGCGCTTCTAAATTAGGGAAAAATAAAACTGCTAAAAACTTCCTTGCTCATAAATCAACTTACTAGGCTGTGTTTGTATTTGTTGCTTGTTTTGAAAAGCATTTTTTTATGATACCTCTTAAAGTTTGTTTTAAAAAGCGAGTTCAACAAACATACATCACGAGATAAAAGGTAAAAATCGTTTAATTCATTCATTGTATATTTTTGAAAAAATTTAAGTAAAAAACTTGTACTTGAATTGGAAAATGGTGGATTCTGCAATGTTCAAAAGATATTATTAATGCCATACATCTTCTTGATACTTGTCAGACTTTCTAAAGTCTGAAAGCCATGCATTTGCAGCCTCAGAACTCATACCACCCTGTTCAGAAATAACTTGGACCAAAGCTTTCTCAACATCCTTGACCATAAATTTCCCATCTCCACAAATATAGAAATAAGCACCTCTGTTCATCAACAATTCATAAATAGATTTTGCATTCTCTAAGATTCTGTGTTGAACATAGATTTTTTGTTCTTGATCACGAGAAAACGCTGTGAATAATTTCGATTCTTCATTCTGACTTCCAAGAACATCAAACAGTTCTTTCATTTCATCTTTGTAAAGAAAATCTTTAGTTTCATGTCTGTTTCCAAAGAACAAGATTGTAGGTCCAACTTCTTTTCCTTGCTTTACAAGATATGCACGCTCTTGAACAAATCCTCTAAATGGTGCTATTCCTGTACCTGGTCCAACCATAATCACAGGTGTTTTTGGCTTACTTGGTAAACGGAAAATTGCTTTTTGAACGTAAATTGGAATCTTGACTGTTTTCTTCTCATCTTCGCTAATGTTTACATTGCGTATCTTGTAAGATGGTTCTCCTGGCATACCTGAAACATCTACTTTGTTCAAAATGTTTGTGATTTCACCAAGGTAGTTTGAGGCAATTCCAAATCTGTCGATATTATTTGTTGATTTGTATCTCAGGACTACGACTGTGATGGACAATTTGTTGGGACTTACAAGATTAGATGATGAAATGGAATAGAATCTTGGGGCCAAACGTGGAAGCAAATCTGTCAACATACTGAAATCCAGAGTCATCTTTTGTTCTTCAGGAACCATTGATTTCTGTTCTAGAGCTATTATCGATTCTATCAACTCACCAGGAGTCATTGTAGTTTCAACAACTACCTTGTTATACAGTTCTCTGTCTTCCATCAAACTTTTTAGGTATTCAATGGCGACTTCAGATTTTACTTGACGCATAAGCACTTGTTTAATAGTATCTCTTGGGATTGGTGTGATTATATCCAAGTAATGTCTCAAAGCTGCTCCGTAGGTAGACAATATTGTTGAAGCAAGCAATGGGCTGCTAGAACCTGGGTTTGGAGCAATTGTAATAAGTTGGTCACTTTTGAGGTTGAATAGCTTGAGCAATAGATCAACTTGAGATTCGTAATTTGTGGGATAGACACACAAATGATCACCAGTTGTGTATTCAATACCTGCTTCAGATAGATCAATTTCCATATGAATAATCTGGCGCTCGTTATCATCAGAACACAGTTGCCAAGCGTCTAAAACGGTGGATTCCCATGGATTTTTGGCATCAACTTTTGGTTTTGAATTTTCGTCAACTTCTAGGTTATTAGGAGGTCTAAGTGATCCGATTAAAGAAAGTTTTTGATCATCAACCTTCTCATGAACTTCAGTAATTATAGTATCTGGATGATAGCCAGTTACAGCGTCTTCATCTGATTGTGGTGTAGAACCAATATGTTTACCAATAAGAGGCAAGTTGGCAGCTTCCCAGTTCTCAAAGTCTTCATCAATATCCATATCATCGTCACCCAACCCGATTTCACCAACTAGAGTTGCGCCAAGAGACTGAAGACGTTTAGAAACTTGTTTGACGTGAGAATTAAAGTGTTCATAAGTGGTGTTTCCTAAACCAAATGCAGCAAAATGAAGGTTTGCAAGTGGATTGTCATAATCAAAAGTATAGTCAGGGTCTGATTCAAACTCATTTGGTTCAGGTTCTTCAAACTCGATCATTTCAGCCTCAGAAAAATCAACAGAATGTAAATTGTCAATTCCAATAAGCTTGTCATACCAACCAGTCATATTGTCGGTAGGTTCACCTTCACCAGTGGTTGACATCAAGAGTACCAAGATAGAATTTGGTTGTATTCTAGAAAGAGTTTCTATTTCAAAGTCTTCGGGATCAATGACCATGGTTCTAGCACCAAAGTCTTGTTGAAGTTCACGAGAAACACGTTTAGCCAAATCTTCAGCAGTTCCAGTTTGAGAACCAAAAGCCAAAACAACGTTTTTATTTTTGAGTTTCATTTGTTCAGCAATGTTTCTTTCGACATCAATAGCGGATTTGGAAGAACCAGATACGTTTTGAGAGTTGTTTGAATTTTTAAGGGTTTTTTGAGAGATTGAAGATGAGTTGTCTTTTGATCCGAAGATGAATTTGCGGAAAATGAAGGTTGCAGCGCCTACAATCATTGTGGTGATTACAATGATGTCCATTTTCTCGACCTTGAGGCCAGATATGCGGTTGTGACTCATTTGGTCGGATTTTCTTTGTTTTTGTTTGACTGTATTTTTGTTTTTTCCTAGTACAAAAACGAGGATGTTTTGGAAAAGGTTGTATATGAAAGCAAGGAAAATGAGGAAAAGGGTAATAAAGGCTTTGGTGTGTTTCCCAGTCGATTTTTTGTTTGATGGGCTGAGGGATTTAGGGGTGACAGCAGAAAATATACTGTTGATGAAACTGGTTATGGTTTGGAGTGAATCTGTTTTGGGGGCTAGATTTGTATCTTCTTGGACGGGTTCAAAGCTTCCGAATCTATAAGAAGGTTTTTTGGAGAGATTAGAAGAGGAAGAGGAAGAGGAGATTGAGGGATTATGCTTATTAGCATGTAAAGGCTGATTTTTCATTTCGAAGAAAAAGGGGGAGGTAAAAGTGAGAATATATAGGGGGTCAACTTGGGCGAAAAGAGTTTTGAAGAAAGCTTTTAGATAAGAAAGCGCAAGTGTATACCATAGGACATTTATTCATACCAATTTCCAAATTAGTATGAATATTTTCTTTCATGCAAGGTGATTCGATGGTTTTTTACTGTTTGCAGTTTTTGTCCAATAATCGGCCAAGCAACTATTGTGTTCAAAACAAATCGCCACAATTTCTGTCTTTCAACCAGTAAAAAACGGGTTGATGCATATGAAACAATCAGCCCACTTATCATTCGGCATCTTTTTTTTTCTTTACTGAAAACCGGAATTTCAGTTTGAACAAGTTAATATCTGTCTAGTATAATCAGGAATAGTCAGGAAATGAAAACACAACTTTCTGATAGACAAAGTAAATATACAAAAAGATTAAAAATGTCTTTTGAACTGTTTTTATTGAAAAGAAAGAACGCAAAGTCGTATTCAAACCCCTTTTTTTGTTTCAAATGTTTTCTGCCAAAATTGTGGTTTTCAAGAGTTTTCTTGCACTGTGTAAAAATCCAAAACTTGTTTGGACTATTTCCCCCTACATTTCTCCTGATGAATGGATTTGTATAAAAGCTCCTCAAATAAATACTTTGAATAGTTTTGTCAGTAAACTTATCTGTAGATATAGACACCTACTTGAACAATTATTTCAACACAAACTAAACATTTCAAATGGATATCAAAGGAAAAGTCGCAATAGTTACTGGTGGTGCACAAGGTATTGGAAGAGGCATGACACTAGCGCTCCTTAAAAAAGGGTAACCATTAATATAAAAAGTGTTATTATTACATTTACTAATGTTTGGTTTTTCAATAGTGCTAGCGTTGTTGTCGCTGATCTAAGAGATGCCCAAGCTATGGTGGATAAAATCAACAAAGTACACGGGTATTTTTCCTTCTTTTCTCTAAAACCAAGCTTTTGAAACTATTAACACTCTATTATCTACGCTTTTAGATCAAAGATAGCTGTGTATCAAAGATGTGACGTTTCTTCATCCGCTGATTGTCAAGCTACTATTGACAGAGCCATATCGGAATTCGGTAAATTCGATGTAAGATGGTATTTACAGTAATGAAGAGTATTAAACCAAGTGTTTGATTTTTAGATTCTTGTTAACAATGCAGGTATTGGTGGTAGTTACCTTTGGGATGAGCATGATAGGCGTCAAATCGAAAAAGTTATTGACGTTGACTTGACATCAGTAATTGATTTCACCAGACTATCAGTCCAACACTGGGAAAAAGATTCAAATGCTACTGGTGCAGTTGTGAATGTCGCTTCAAACATGGCCTTTTTCCCTGCTGCATATGGTGCAGTTTACGGAGCTGCAAAAGCAGGAGTTGTTCACTTCACTGCGACTTGCGCCTCTCTATTCCCTAAAGTCAGAGTCAATGCAGTTGCACCAAATTATGCAGATACTGATATGTTTAATAAGCCTGCAAGCAAAAAATCAGATCCACACCAAATAGCCAAAATGAACGGCGTTTTGAGTGTATCTCAAGTTGTTGAGAATATGATTCGTTGCATTGAAGACAAAAACCTTGTTGGAGACACCATCAAACTCATTGCAAACAAGCAACCACTCGTCCACAAACAAAGAAAGGCTGCAAAGTTGTAATGATGTTGCAATATACGCAATACCTTTTAGTTTTTTTTATTCAAATATTTTAGTTTTTTAAAATTGAAATAAACTAAATGAAGGACATTTGAAAAGGAACTTGGCAATAGAAGCACTTGGCTATAGAAGTTCTTTGGTATTTAAGTTCTTGGCGACAGAAAGTTCTTGGCTATTTGAGTTTTGAAACAATTATTGTGGAAGAATTTGGCTTGGAAAATCCCCGCAAAAATAGGAAAAAGGTCTTGGCAAATATTCAAACAGGGGTTTTCTAATTTCGTCCGATTTAATCTATGTTTTTACATAAAAAGAAACCTGGGTAATTTTCTTGTAGGCCAATTAGAGTGATGTAGGATCCCGGAGAGGGTTTGGGCACGGTGGAACAGCAGAAAACCAAGAATTATCCAATCTCATTTAGATTACTTAACCCTCGAGAAATTGCGAATCTTTGGGGGGAAATAGCAAAACTCTTGGAAATTGATTTGGTTTCCGCATTTGAAGCTGGGTGTCTTGTTTGTTGTTGCATTTGGATTCTTTGAAAAAAATGAAACATTATAGAGATTCTCTGCAATGTGTAGGGACATTAAATAACAGTTTTTTGTTCTGCCCGGTTCTGTTTTGTGATAAGCAGCTTTGTTCCGAATTTTGTTGGTCCATACTAAGTGATACCCGTTTTTATCTTGTAGGACTATTTAAGCTAAATAAAGCGATTCCCTAGTAAAAACAAATACCCGTTTTTAGATATTCTCAGCTAGGAAGTTTTGTGGAATGCTTTTAATTTTTTAGTGTTATCATCCAACCAAAAGCTGTGAAAACGCAGCCAAGGGGACGGGTACTTACATAAGAGTAGTGCTATTTGCTATTCCCAGAAATGCTCATGATAGTTTTAGCAAATTCGGCCGACTTATAAATAATAATGTATCGTAAACTTGGAAAAGCAGCAATGTTACTGGCGTTTTACAAGCTATTTAACCTTTATACGCCAGAAATTAGCGAAATTGCAACTTTTTCAGCTAATCTTTTTTTGAGAAAATACTTGCTCATTTTATGACTAATTAGTTGTAACCTATAGGATCTATTTTGAGCTATTTTTGCTTTGGTTTGACCAAACATACCACCAAGTTCACAACCCCCAACCATTACTTCTTGAATTATATAAATCCCTTAACCTGCGGATAACGTGCTTTTGCTTAGCATTCATATTTGATAATTGTGCTTTCTTTCTTGGGTATACCTTCCCTGCTCTTATTACTAATTATCCTTGAATCCCCAAAATCGCCCTGCATGCAGAAAACTGTGCATCAATATATAATTCGCCATTTGTACTGTCCAAAAAAACAATAAATATCCCAGAGAAAATTTCTTTTGCTCCCAACCAAAATCATTTAATTCACAGACTTCCCCATTCCTTCCAAATAATTCTTCCCACTCACATATAAATAATATTCCTATTAAATAAAAATAAAAATGACTTTTGAAAGACAAGCCCCAATAAAAATACACTTTCTTATAAACGATGTTGATATAAACCCAGGTCACATCAAACATAACGACATATATTCAATAAATACATCAAACAAAAGAAAACAGTTTCCCGTATCATCAGAAAGTTCCCCCATCATAACTCAACATAACAGAAACTCGCCTTCAATCGGATCTACAATAACTAGAGACATTAGCTTATCATCAGATAACTTGGAACAAGACCATATGTGTACGTGGGGTAATTGCTCACTAGTTTTTCAAAATGAAACTTCATTAACCGAACATATAGTTTCCTTTCATGTCGAAAAAGGAAGATCCGAATACGTATGCTTAATAAGAGGTTGTCCAAGAGAAATGAGATCTTTCCACAAAAGACAAAAACTGCTTAACCATCTGAGAACGCATACTGGTGAGCGCCCATTCCCTTGTACTTTTAACGGTTGTGAAAAAAGATTTTCTAGACTTGACTCACTAAAATCACATACAAAAATACATTTTGAAAAAAACATCTACAACTGTTCACATCAAAACTGCAACAAAACGTTCTATCAATACAAACATCTCGAAAAACACAAAAAATCGCATTCAAAAAGCAGCCTTGAATTCAAGTTTGAATACTCTGAAAAACAAACACATGATGTGTCCCAAAAAACTTCGTTTGAATCTTTCGATAAACCCGGAAAAAAACAAAAAGTAAACGATACCTCCCCTACATACAACCGAAATTATGACCAATTTTGGTTTGTAAAAAATAAAAGCAAAAACGAGAATTTGGCTTAAACCACTAACACCAAAAAAGAACACTCCAAAGGAGATAACCATCACACATATACATAATACCAAGTGCCATACTTTAGATACACCAAAAACTTTTGTTACATATTCATAATGCCTTTCTCTTATTCTAACTTTTGTCTTCACCTTTTTTTCTACCTGTATTATTCACTCTCTTAGACAATAAACCTTTTTCAAAAACACTTTACGATTTGAATGTATATTCTAAACCACAAAAGAAACTAAAATACGTGAACGTGGATCGATTGTAAATGTGTTGTGTATCCAACTACTCATTGGCTAAATAGGCTGGTTTCTATCTTTCCAAAAAAAGATTTGATTTTGATATGAACGTGAAATTGTAACAGATGTAACATTTTGTAGCAAATAGATAAATAGCAAATACAAGGAACCAATAATAACAAAGTGTCAATCAGATAACTATTGGCCAGTTTTGAGATTTTTCTAGTTCCCCTTTTGTTATGAAATTTAGCTTATTTACTATCTTTTGCACATGATTGTACCTAAACACTGGCCCTACCTTTTTAATCTGTAATATAATCTCTAATCTGAATTCTCAAATGTACATTTGTCTCTAAAGGATTCTCTTGCCTATACTTATTCCTTTACCCTCAACAACACGCAACACTCTCAACTCTTCAATCTAAAATAATGAACGAACAAGAATATTTCCTAAAGTACAAGAAAAAATACTTGGAGCTACAAAAAATTAAAAAAAAGTTCCAAAACCTCGATCCCAAAAAGTACCCAGCGACATCCATATTCACAAAAACAATTACTCTGTTTTCAACAAAACTAGGGAAACTTTTGTCAAATAACTGTAGGATACATTTCGGATATTTGGGCATGCACATTAGCTTATTTGCTATAAAATTTATTCATCTTTTTGAAAATGGAATCTTAAAAACAAACTTTATATACAGATTCGCTCTCAAAAAACTCACTTTTATTCCACCAATATTGACATTCATAGCTGCAACAATCTCAACTTTTTGGTTTGGTAAATATCTTTACAAAAAACATCCAAAACAATTGTCAAGTCTTATAGGAATAGTTTATCCAATAATCCAATCAATTAAAATTGCAACTTTTCTTAATACTAACGCTTTACCCAACAACAACAATCAAATTGAGCAAACAGTTCCACTCAAAGATACTTCCAACCAGTCTAAAAACATTAGTGACGATATAAACTACAACTCTGACCAAAACTGTTTTAAAGATGCACAAAGCGAGTTTAGACACTGGCTCACATATTGGATTATATACAGCTTAATAAACTCTGTGGATAACCTCAAACCCAAATTCTCAAAACGCCTACCAAATTACTTGCTCCTAAAAATGGGGCTTTTTGCTTGGCTCCAAAGCGAATCCACTAAAGGTTCCCTCCTCATCTACAATAATATCATCAGGCCATTACTCCCCCCATCTTCGCTCGATGAAAACATCAATTTGTTTGATACTGAACATGACATTAAAATTGCTTCAAAAGTTTCTGAGCTCGGTTCAAACAACGCAAATGTATCAGAGATAGAATATAACAAGGTAAATGAAGTGGGATATCTTGGTTATGCAAAACTCGACTCTAAAGATATGAGACAATCGAAAATACACCAAACTTTGTCGTTTTTGGAAAAAGGGCCGAAAAGCACTACTTTGTTTCAAAGAAGTTTGAAGGGGAATTACCACACAAGTAGTGAAAACATTAAAAAAACTGATACTGAACATACTCTTGTCGAACACAATACAACTTTGGAAAAGTTTTCTTTTAGAGAAAACTTTCCACTAAAAACAAACAGTACAGAAAATGAAGAAAAGGATTTTGGCGCTGACCACACAAAGAGATGGAGTGAAATAAGCGATGACAAACAGTCATTAGTATGGAATCAGGCATAATCCCAGTATCATTTATTGCTAGTATACTATTTCGAGTTTATACTTTATTTTTTTATTTTTAAATCCACGAAAGCCACCTTCATCATTAAATATAGTCAAATGCTAAAATTTGAAAACACAATACAAAAATTTTGCCATGAATTTGTAACATTTTTAAAAAAGTTGAACTCATTGGGGCCCATTCCCATACAAAAATTCAAACTTATTGGCCAAAACAGAAAAGTACAGTATTTTGCTTTTAAGAAAATGACAAGTAGTTGTGGTTGTTGTGTGAATTAAAGGAACAAGGACATCATGAGACCATAACAACAATAAGAAAAATGTGATATAAATCTGTGATTTTGTGGTTTGAAAAAGTTCTCTCTCCAAGGAAAAACAATTAAAAGTTGTGACATTTATATACCAAAATATAAATACCATTCTATATTTCAACTTGCATATTTAAAACAAATTAAAAATAAACATTTTCTGCTAATATTAATATTATGAAAGTATATCATATACTTTTTATTGTCGCGCTGTTTGTGTTCAGTATTGTATCAGAAGAACAAAAGTGCGAGAATGTAGTCGTTAGGAAAAACATATTGGATATAAGCTCTGACGAATGGGAAAACATAAAGCGAGTAGTAAACTTGATGTATCAGGATGGGTGGTTCGACAAATTTGCAAAAATACATGTTGATGCGTTTAAAAACGTACATGGATGTCCTGTATTCCTCCCATTCCACAGACTGATAACAAGGAAGTTTGAAATGGTGGGACAAACATATGACAAAAACTTTTTCATTCCGTATTGGGATTCCGCTAAAGATTTTGCTAAACCAGAATCTTCAAAAGTGTTGAATGAACAATATTTGGGTGGTAATGGAAACAAAGAAAATGGTTCGTGTGTAGAAAATGGATTCCAAGCAAGTTGGAAACTTAGCTATCCTAGTGAACATTGCCTGAAAAGAGTGTTTAATGGAGAAAATAATTCTATGAAACCATGGTTCCCCCCAGAAACCATAACATCGTTCATACAAACATCAAAAAACTTTGATGATTTCAGACAAAACATTGAATTGACAATTCATGGTGTTGTACATCTAGGTTTTGGTGGAGAAATGACTTCTTTTCATTCACCAAACGACTTTGTTTTTATGGTTCATCATTCAAACATTGACAGAATATGGACGAAATGGCAGAATGCCAACACCACCAACTCTGTAATGTACGATGGAACGAACAAGAATTCAGAAAAAGCTATGCTTTCGGACATAATGGAATATTTCAATGTATCAGTTCAATCCGTTTTTACTTTGGGACAGGGAGACATGTGCTATTCATATGATGATATCATTCCAATAAATAAACTAAATACAGTAGAAAAATCTTTGAACACCAGACCAATATTCTATAAATCAAGACTCTCAGAAAATTCAACTGAATACAGAAACCTCAATATACTCAGTAAATCCCTACGGAATAAATATTTCCCTGCTTTGGAATATGAATCACTCAATCCAAACTCATTCGATATGCCTGCACCTACTTTCCCTAAACAGATGAACTCCTTTGATAAAAGAAATAGTTACAAGGAAATGCCAATTCCCGAGTTCCCACCCCTTCCATGGATAAATATGCATGGATACAAAGTCAATGAGGTAGAAAGGGTAGTGGGGAGAGCCAGATCCCTAATATCAGAACTAAATAGCAACAACTATAGGAGTCCATACTATTAATATATTTTTCAAGGTTGTAGTTTTGAAAAAAAAATCTAAAATATAAATTAGCAAATTAAAGTAACAAGGTTGTAAATTGATTTTTGTAAACCAAACCAACATTTTTTATCCCAGTTTTTCTTTCCTTCTTTTTAGAAAACTATTGCCTCACATTCATTTTTCCATTATAATAATATTCTTACTAACAAACATATCCTCTTCCTTTGTTATATATATTTGGAAATTCATATGTTCAACGAGATAGTTCCTGAGAGAGATTCCCAACGCATTCAGAGATCAAGTTTGGGCTACAGCCAATCAATAAGAATGAAGAGCTTGTTGAATGGAACCCGTACAAGAATATCAGAATCTGATACAAGGACCACAAACAAGAGTAGCGCGATATCACCTAGCATAAAAAGTTCGAACAATATCCTGAAATCTATATACAAATCAGAAAAAAACAATTCGATAGTAAATGAATCTAAAAACAATGCGAATACTACGCCAATTTCAAGAAACGATTCTGAATTGTACACAAACAATTACAGTTTTGATGGTATTGAATATTCCAATATTAACGATATAATTACAAGAGATACACCCCATTCATCGAGCAGACTCTCCATATTCACCAACAACTCCATACAACAATTGGATAAACTTAATACAAGCGCATTTGGAAAAGAAGGAAACAAAGAACAAACAATAATAAAAACACAAAACCCCAATACACCCAAACACCCAAGTCCAACAAATAGCCCCTGTGGAACCTTATATTGGTGTAGAATATCACCTATGGGAAACATACCCCCAAAGCTAAAATCTAGCACACTAGTTGCATACAAAGATAAATACGGAATATCACCAAAACTATTACTATTTGGTGGAACAAATGGGGAAAGCTTATCGAACCGTGTATACAAGTTTGACGTACATACGCTTGTATGGAGACGTGTGCAAACTAGAGGTATTGTAGCTCCATGTTTAAGATCACATGCGGCGGCAGTGAATAGCAACAACGAAATGTTTGTTTTTGGGGGTGTCGGGCACAACAAGAACGACATTAGGAAACAGGCAGTGATATCTAACCGATTATTGGTTTTCGATATAGCAAATTCGCATTGGGTTGAACCTAAAACTGTTAAAGATTTACCAGAGTGTAGACGATCCCATGCATGTTTTTTCTACAAGAATGATTTGGAACTAGATGAATCGTATTACATTTTTGGAGGAGGGAATGGAAAAGTTGCCTTGGGTGATTTATACAAGTTTGAAATTGGTAAATAATTTATTTTTTCTTTCTTTTTGTAGATTCTTTCTAACATTAGTGTAGTTAAAAGAAACCCCATTGTGGTCAAACCTACCCTAGTAGAAACTAAAGGCACAATTCCACAACCCAGAGGATACCACTCCTGCACAGTTGTTGGTGATAAAATGGTATTGTATGGTGGATCAGATGGAAGCTGCCATTTTGAAGAAGTATTTGTTCTGGATCTAAGTAAGATATAAAACTAATCACTATTAAAACAAACAATTTGACATTATTTAGAGAGTATGACATGGTCCAAATTCCCATTGAACCACCCAAATCCTAGGTTGGGCCACTCAGCAGTACTTCTAGGTCCATATTTATTTATAATTTGGGGAAACAATGGATCAGAATATTTGGATAGTATACAAGTTTTGGATTTAGGTAATGAAATATTTTTCACCACTTTTATATAACTTGCATTTTAGAAAAGATGATATGGGTATATCCCGAAATCTCAGCACATGGAAACATTAGAAGAGGATACCATACTACCGCACTTGTCGATAATAGAATATTCAGCTTTGGAGGATCTGACGGTTCAAAAGCTTTTAATGATACTAGTGTTCTAGAACTCGGAACTTTTGGATTCGTCGGTAATAGACACAAGTTCGACATTAAAACAGTTGATAGCCTTGACTAAGAATCCTTATTCCGTAACAATTCAGTACAAGTTTACAAATTCTAACTTTACTCATAAAATAAAACCTGTACTCTTTAGTTACCAAAATGATCCAAAAAACTTTAAATGAAGGTAAAGTGTTAATGTCATCGTCAAAAGAGCGATACAAGAAAAAACCAATTGTTTTCCAAAAACTATATAAAATGATATGTATTTTTCATATACTTTAACAAAAGAAATTGTATAACTGTAAAAATTGATGGTGAGAAAGTTAGCTATTTTGGTTTTCTCTGGTTTCCTGAGTTTGCATTTCGATTTGTGTTAG
Organism: Furculomyces boomerangus; assembly: GCA_003086725.1. NCBI lineage: Eukaryota > Fungi > Kickxellomycota > Harpellomycetes > Harpellales > Harpellaceae > Furculomyces > Furculomyces boomerangus. The sequence continues at coordinate 49,975 of MBFT01000964.1, read as the reverse complement.
CATAGGCTGTGATGAGCAATTTTCAGTACTGCTTAAATCCATATTTATACTGGGGTCCTGTCGAGCGGCAACCAATAACGATGATGTGGGGATGCTACCAACAGGGGTAGAACTCACAGATTGGTCATTTTGGATGATCTGGTTGATTGTAGTTATAGGTGTATCCACACCTGTGGTGTTCATTATATCAGCCTGTCTCAATGGGGTTGTTGGAGTTGGGTTGTGTAGCGGGGTCTCAGCAGAAGAATAAAACATGGGAACATCACCACTTTCAGATGCACTTGTGTTAGTATCGTCGTTAGCTAAGGCTTGAGAGTATGTAACATGTCTTGTTAGCATATCTTCTGTGTTGATTTCAGAGGGGTCGTGTAACGAAGTTTGAACATTATCTACAGAAGCAAGAATATTGGAACTTAGTTGTATGTTTTGGTCTATACTGTGTCTGTTGCTTTGAGCTATTTGAATTGCTATTGGGAGTTGGTTTGTAAGTTCAATTACGTTACTATCTACAGCAACATGTTCATTTTTTGGGATATTTTTATCCGGATTTGATGGTACTCCTTCTAA
>MBFT01000964.1:22840-45847 GCA_003086725.1 Furculomyces boomerangus | reverse complement strand
CAATAAAGTGTTTATATTGCTGGTATTTGATAAAGGTGGTTTGTTTGATATTTGATTATCGAGATCTAGTTCCCTTTCCTTGCTTTTTTTTAGCTCACTAATTTGTTTTGTAAGTATTTGGCAATTAGAAAATCGGAATAAAGGTATGTTTAAAATCTTACTGTCTATACAATTCCAGTTCTCTTCTTTCATCTATTTGTTTTTTGTGTTCCAATATTTCAACTTGAGAATGTACTTTTTGCAAAAACTCGAATTCATCGTCATTAATTCTGTGAATTGAATTGCCTAAGTTTGAAATTGATAAAGAACGAATTCAGATATGAAAAGTAAAAAATATTTCAAGCAGATACCGAAGTATGTTACCTAGTTTTTTTGCTTCTTTCTGTTCCTCTTCTTTTAGGTTCTTTTGTTCTTGTAATCTTTCATAAAGGGTTCTGGGATCGTATACAGTTTCTTTAAGAAAGCGGGGTTAATTGGGGTATTAAAAGAAAGAACAAAGGTTCTGACAAAAGTGTGCTTACGTGTGGTGCTTTCATGTTTGTTTTGTTCTAAAGTATTCTGAGACACAAATCTGCTGTTTATTTTATCTTTAAAGTCGTCCATTAATATGAAAATGTTATGAAAATACGAATAAAAAGGAACAAATCAGCAAAAATATCTAGAAAATTTTAGCCAAGCAAACTGTTTTCTGATTTGCTACAAAACAAGCTAACTTTTATTGGGAAAGAGTTATAATTACGGACCAATGTTTTTCGAAATAGAAAATGTGATAAATGAGCAAATAAACAGGAAAACTAATGTTTGGACTGAAATTTGTTGCCAAGAACATAGAGATTTTCTTGGGTAATCTGTTTTGTTGGTGGATGGTTAATGACCAGCAAGCAAATGACAGCAGGATAAACAAACATAAGAAAAAAGTCAATACATATAGTTTTGGCCAATAAGGTGTGCATGTGTCATTTTATGTGATATTTGGTGGTAAATAGGAGCCAATGGCTGGACTTAGGGCCAAGGGAAACAGATAAAACCACAAACAAAATGTCTCATTGTTTTTTCCGCCTTTTTATACCCTCTTTTTGTGCTTTCTTTATACTTCAACTCTTTCCTTTCTATTAACATTCTGATCTCGTTTTTCTCGGATTGTCTTTTACTTTCAATCTATACATCTCAGCTATCGAACTAGTATTTTTATTTTTTGGTCCGCATCTTATTTCTGATTATAAATACAACCCACAAAATGTAAGTAAATTCACCTGTTTTACAACTTCAAATCGTCATCCGTTTTATTTTTTGATTCTATAGGTCTGATTACAACAAAGGTGGTGCGAATGGTGAAGGTGCAAACAAGGCACGCGAAGTTCAGCAACAGGTCGACGAGGTTGTTGGAATTATGCAAGAAAACATCAACAAAGTAATGGAGCGTGAGGAAAGACTTGACACGCTACAAACCAAAACAGAAGAGCTTAACGAAGGCGCTCGCCAGTTTCGTCGTGGTGCCACACAAGTTCGAAAGAAGATGTGGTGGAGAGACATGAAGCTCAAGATCATTATAGGAGTGATTGTTGTTATTCTGTTGATAGCTATTATTGGTAAGTTTTCTTGTATACTAGCACTTGGATTTTTTATTAACTATTTTTAAAACTTGTAGTTCCTATTGTGAAATCAAAGTAAAAAACATTCTGAAGGTTTCCGACATTTTTTCTGAAAACAGCTCTTTCCTGGGTTGCACCGGAAAGCTTTTAAATATGTTTTTACCTACTTATGTAAAGTTTTTTTATAATTTTCCAAATCAACAGTTTAAATATGTCCATTTTTGAAAATGGAGTTTGAAACATGTATAATGGGTTTAATGTAAAGCTTAAAATTGTATCTATTACTAAACATGTGTCATCCTCTATAATTGTTTTTATACTAACAAACCAATGTGCGGGAATCCGACCAGGCAATAATGCTCTTCTGGGTAATCATAATTTGTGGCATACATCGATAGCGACAAACAAATGGGATTCGCAGTTGAGTTTCAGATAGTAGAGATTTTAATAGAGATTTGCAGTACGATTACAAAACGTATCCATTAAAAAGAAAAAAGTTTTTAGATGGATTTTTTTGGATTTTCTTTTTTGTACCTACTTCTTAAAAAGGAACAATTCATATCGGCCCACAATCACATTCTTAAACTGGCTTGTGCCTTTGATAGTTTGCATCAATAGCAAGTACTTGAAGTTGGATACAGTTCTTGTGTGATGTTTCGAGGGTGACATGTGTGTTTACAGGTGTGTTGCGATGTTAAAAATGTAAAAAATCCGAGAATTTGGAATTGCAGAAGAAATAATGCATGTGTAAATGTATTGGTGATATAAAGTGTTTGTAATAGTGTTTGGGTAATTTTTAATTTTTAAAATTTGTAACTGAGCAAATTGTGCAGTTTTTATAATATAAAGTTTACAAAACAGTGGATAAAAACTTACAAATATTTCAAAATAAAAAATTCATTAGTTAAAATGGAAGGAAATTTTCAATTGTATCTGTTTTTCTATTACGGAAGAGTATTATTCAGACAAGAAAGCTCTGATGTCAAATGAAGATTTCCAATTTCCAGTATTTAGTTTCGGAAAAAACATAATAATTGGGAGATTATTTGATGGACTAGACACTTATCACGCAAATCGTTTCCTCTTATATTTTCCTTAATATTGCTATTATTTTGTAAATAACTATTGGTCAGAAACCATTTTTATTCTCCAATAAAATATGGTGGTTTGAAATGATCTTTCTCAGTAGTCCAATAACTATACTTGTAGATTTATTCTTTCAGTTTTCCAACAAAATTTAATTATTTATTTTAGATTTAGCGAATGGTTACAAAGAATGAAACACATTTTCAAAAATGATAGCAAATAAAGTTCGGGGGAAACGAGCGTCTGGTCTATCTTAGAATCACCGAATTTCAGCACCAGACCAATTAAAGAGAATATGGTGCCAACAGGACATGATTGATGAAACCATTCTGTAGGCAAATGTGAAATAGAACATGCATAATATCTAACCAGTTGTTCGGAAAAAGAGGGAGAAAAGGGGAAAAAAAGCCTTAATTGCAAGAACGCAGAATTATGAAAAAGAGATGTATATGGACAAAAAGAAAAAAAACAAAAAAGCGGATTTATCTAAGATAAACAGTAGTTTATAAAAGGAGTTGGCGGTGGGTTTGTAATTGGGACAGAGGATTTAAGAGTAAGCATGATTTGTTTTACATAAGAACAATGTGCAGTTAGGTTTCAGAAAACGCTGATTGTTGTAATTTTCGGCTAAACAATAAGAGAAATCCTCAGCCTCTTTTTTGGCTGTGTTTAATCTTTTTGTGGGTTTGTAACTCTGCTTTGTTGCCATCAAAAAAGGAAACCAGAAACCATTATTGCCGCTCTTTTGCGCTCCCCTTATTAATCGCATCACTCTATTGTCCTTCCGTTTTCTCTATTACGGATTACTCTTTTCATGCCAAAACGCACATCTGGCCCCTTTGTGGGTTAACCACATCCACCCCTATTTATAGACCTCCCACCACCCTCTTTTGCCTTTCCAGGCTCTTGTATATAAACTATCCTTCCCCCATTCTACCAAATATCCTTTATCATTCTATCAACTCTCTTCGCCCTTTAAACTTTAAATATCCTTACCTACTCTCCATCGCCTTTTCTATCCCTGCCATTTGTTAAATATACCTCCCATCTCCCTTTATCACCACCATTCCTTTTCACAACAACTATCTCTCTAAAATAACACTACTATTACATATATTCCTCAATAATCACATCTCAACTATATCTCTGCTCTAAACCACTCTTATTTACTCACACACATATCTTCCATTTAGAGCCCTACTGCATATCAACACTTGTAAATACAAACACTCCACCTTGTAATATATCTCGCTTCCAAATAAAAACTATTGAGATCTAACCTCATTTTCATATACAACAACTGCAGTCATAAAAATTACAATGAACCACCACAGCACATCCGAAAAAGCCAACAATGGTATGCTGGGTGACCAGCAGTTTATGGAAAACTCCTCTGCAAAAGAATCTTTGGTTTCCCCAAACCCAGATAACAATGAGATTTTTTCTTCTGTAAACTCCGATAGTACAATGAGAAAGTCTGACATCCACACCTCCTCACAAAACTCGATGATGGTTGATATCCAAGAAGATATGATGGCTTCCAACAGTTCAAACATGAGCGAATCTCAGTTAGTACCAGAGCAGAACAGTGTTACATCTGTAATAATCTCGAAAGAACAGTTTAATAGTACCCACAATATAAGTTCCAGAAAGTTTTCCTACAAGCGAAGGAGATCTGATAGCTGCTGTATAATCGTCGGTTCTCGAAACAGCCAGTTTATGGAATTGGACACCAACCCTGTTAGACATATTACAGCACCCTACTCCAAGACAAACCAAACTACAAACAAAAGATCTAGGAAATGTTTACCAAAAGAGTTTTCAAAATTAGAACAAGATATGGAAACAAAGAAACAATGCTTCAACATCAACACCGATATGGACTTATTTCCACACACCTGTCAATCTATATCAAACAACTGCAATTCCCATACCCCATCATCATCCCCATACAAAAAAGAAATACATTCTTCTGATATAATAAACTTTGCAATAAAACAAGATAGGATATTAGCAGTACCAGATATCCCCCCTATCAACAGATTTACCTTGGGTGAGCTTGGTATAAAAAGAATATTAACTAACCCAAAACTAAGACATGAAATTATGTTTGAAACCAAACTGGAGTTCAGACCAAAACAACTGCATGAAATAGAATGGTGTAGAACTAAACAGGCTGAAAAGTATTGGGAGACTGTAGAGAAGGAACTCAAGAGCTACATGTTTTTTAAATCCTACTTTGGTACACTGTATAACCCAAGTCATTTTAGAATAGCCAGATTGATAGTGGAGATCAAATTGATACTTTTGGATATCTTAGAGGACTCAAACATTAAAGAAGATATGTACCAAATTCAAGAAAGGATAGATTGCAAGCTCTTGTACAGTCAACTCAAAAGGAGTATGTTCGATCCCATACCTTATGTTGAGTTTTTCTCTCAAATTATGATGGAATTGTGTAAGCCAGAACTCAAACCAAGAATCGAAAATATCATAGAGTTGGTTAACAATCACAAGTACATTGAAGCCTTTAAAGAGTGTTTGTTGTGTCTTGAACAGATAAAAATGGATATTGCCAATCAAGGAATAGAAACATATAGAAGATATCTCAAAGCAACATCAATATCTTACACAAAAACCCAATTCAAGTCTATGATTAAAAAGAAAACTCTAAAACTGGATATTTTTGATGAATGGTGGCAAGGATCATATAATGTTTACAAAAAAAATCACTCTAGTCTCTTTAACATTTTTCTATCTTCGTTCCAGGATTTGGTATTTGACACCAGTATGAAAATACCAGAGATTATGTACATGGATGAGATTCGACTAGTAAACTACAAATGTGAAGCATATAGACTTGTTTTTATGAGCTGCTTGTTTTTGGCATTTAACCAGTTCAATTCTAGAATGAAGGAAACAACAAAAGAGAAAAGTAGCATCAATGAAGATCTAATAAAATCCAAATCAATCTTTATAAACACACTGTCGAAAATAGCCCCAGAGTTCTATCCAACACCCATAATAAACAAACAACTAAGAGTTCCAAAGTTGAAAGTTTTCTTTGAAAACTTTAGAGAATCTCTGGAAAAAGAAGGTATTCACGTTTACAATGAAGATAAACTAGGTCAACTGGAAGCGTTTCTTACCAACTCTGTGCTTCAAGAATCCAAAATAAAACAGATACTAGAGAAAAAGATTAAGGACATATTTGTAACACTTTTGGCAGGAACTAATAACGACCCAATGCAAGATCTAAAGAAAGTGGGTATTGATCTCTTTGCACCACATATCCATACAATCCTCTCAAAAATGAGTCCAGTACTATCTTATCACTGGTCAATTTATGGAGAATTCTATACTTCAAGGATATTAGAGTATTCCAATACCAAGAAAGAATAATACCTGATACTCGCTGTTTTATACCAGACACTGTTGTTGCGTTTGGCCACCACTACTGCTTTTTGTGATTTTATAATTTTTTGTGCACGCTCTTTGATATATCTTTTGTAAATACTTAATAAAAGTACAAAGTTGATATTTGTGTCTAATTCAACCAAAACCAGTTTCACTATGAATAATATCTATTGGATACAATCCCCCGAAACTCAGCTGTTTGAAAACATACTAAAATCGCAACGAATGGGATACATTCAAAGTCAATTTCACAAACTTGATCTTTTATGATTGCTCAGTTTATAGATGATATAGGTACAAAATCAATAAACCAACTTTTGACTGAAAAAATATTGGTCAGTTTATATTGATTTCGTCATGATATGCTTTTAACTGGTTATAAAATCATCCCCAGAATAAAATTATGTAATAGTGAAAATCATTACAAAAACATATGTTATGAATACCAAGAATGCCAGCTGACCTTTTTCTTTCAGCTAAAATAAAAAAAAGTTTTTTGAAAAAAAATAACACTTATAATTGTACAACTCAGCCATATAAACTGAAAATTCTACTAAAGAAGATTTGGCGTTTCGATCCAAAATGAACCAGGGAAAAGCTAATGAAAATGCAAAACTAAATATTATTCAGAGTGATGCCTTTGATCCCTTTAACAAAGAATTGAATATATATAATGAAGCCACTACTAGCAAATGGAACAAAGAGGAACGAGATATCTTTAAGGCCAGTACTGATTTAGGTCTTATATCGAATTTTAGAGATCTTGAGCGTTCTGCAGGGAACAGTGGAAATACAACAGATTCTGGCGAGATAACAGAGGTTAGTGCGTTCCAGGATCCATACAGAATGCGAGAAAAAATAATTAGCAAGAAGGATTTGGATGCCTTTAGGAAGAACAAGAAGAGTGGGTTGGCGAAATTTTATAAGAGGCAGAATGCATTGATATCTAGTTATTTAGCGAATATAGATGAGAAAGTATCGAAGGAGGATAAGGAAAAAGAAGATAGGAAGGTGAAGATAGCGGTTTACGGGTCATTTTTTGCGAATATATTTTTGTTTGGGATCCAGTTGTTTGCAGCAATATCGTCGAAATCTCTTTCTTTGCTTGCAACTATGGTTGATGCGCTTATGGATATTATTGCGGGTGGGATTCTTGTTTATACCAGCAAAATGGCGAATAAGAACCATTGGCTCAAGTATCCAACTGGTAAAAAACGGCTTGAAACTGTTGGAACCATCATTTTCTCCACTTTGATGGCTACACTTTCTACTCAACTTATCATTGAATCCGTAAGAACCATAACTAGCGACAAAAAGGAACCACCAAATCTCACACCCATCAACTTGGGAATGGTTGGTATTGCAATTATTGTCAAATTGCTATTGTTTATATACTGTTCATCTCTCAGAAGCTATTCGACAGTAAAAACTTTTATGATTGACCATCGCAACGATATTGCACTAAATTCGTTTGGTCTGTTGATGGGTTACTTGTCACTTAAAGTTGGCTGGTATATGGATCCAATTGGTGGTATATGTTTAGCACTACTTATTCTTGTTAGTTGGTCCAAAGAAGCATACGAGCATGTACGTTTGATCGTTGGTGTATCTGCAAACTCAGATTTTATCAACAGAATCACATACATTTCGCTTGTCCATAGCACAAAGATCAAATATATAGATACAGTTCGAGCTTATCACGTAGGAGAGTTTGTTTATGTCGAAGTCGATGTAGTTATGGACCCAGAAACTCCGTTGTACACAAGTCATGATGTCAGTGAAGCATTACAGGAAAAAATTGAAAAGGTGCCTGGAGTAGCAAGAGCATTTGTTCATGTAGACTACGATTTCCGACATTCACCTGAGCACCATCCAAAATCAACATAAATTGTATTATAATAAAGTTTAAAATGTTTATTCAAAATGATCAATACTTATTTAACGAGTTTGAGGGAGTCAAAAGTTTCTCTTTCCTTTGATTCTTTCTTGACCTGTTGAAGAACGGGATAATAGTAGGCTTTGTCTTCTTCTGGCTTTGTCCATTCGTTTTGTGGGAGTTCGGCTTGTGTTCCGGAAAGTTGGTAAGCACGCTTCATTCTATAGATTCTTCCTACCATAACATCTTCGGGTAATCTGCGAAGTGCCTCTTGACCTTCAGAGCTCTCCTCAATAATGAGATCATCATATCGAAGACCTAAAAGAAAGATTGTTATATCATGGGGTCAAAATTTTATAATCTTGAACTTACCTAAACGTCTATATCCAGATGTATTTGCCCAAATTTGAGCAAATGGCTTCAACACAGCTCTAAAGGTATTTGAATTCATGAAGATTTTGTTTACGACTTCCATCTTGTTTCTTTATTCAAATGAATGGATTGGAGGTAGGTTGGTTGATGAACAAGATCTAAGAAACAATTTATTTGTTAGGGCTTTTGAATTGAAAAAAGATTATATTGGTGATAAACAAAATCTTTTTATTGGAATGATAAGATTCGTCCAATCAAAGCACACAGATTATTATTGGCTGAGCATATCTATTGTTGGGATGGAACGAATAGGAAGTTTTTCAGGGCTTGTCACGAGTTTACATTGTTATAGTGTTTCAACTCCTACTTTAGATTCTGAATAATGTTACAGAGGATCCATTTTTCATATAAATACTATTTTGTTCCCAATATATTTTTAAAAACTCTTTTCCAACACAAATGACTTCTACAAACTCCATTACCGGTGCACAGCTCATTGCTCGCTCTCTCAAAGAACAAGGCGTTACAGTAGTCTTTGGTCTGGTTGGAATACCTGTAGTAGAGGCAAGTTGCTACCCCCTTTATATATAAAATAACATCCTTTTGAACAGATTGGCGATGCATGTATTTCCGAAGGAATCAAGTTTATTGCCTTTAGAAACGAACAATCAGCAAGTTATGCTGCTTCTGCTTGGGGCAAGTACTAACAATATTTTTCCAAAATAAAATATCCATTCCACTAAAACTATTAATGTTTGTTTCTATAGGATATATGACTGGTAAACCTGGCGTGTGCTTGGTAGTATCTGGTCCCGGTGTAGTCAATGGTATTGAACTTTTAATAATCACACAAACTAAACATAAATATTAGCTCTAAGCGGAATAATAAATAGTCAAGTGAACAGATGGCCTATGATAGCAATTGGGGGTTCGTGCGAAACTGATATGGTATTTCATATTTCTTTTCAAAATATAATCTCTTGGATATTGTTTATTAATTGAAATTTCTGTATTTAGGTTGGATGTGGTGCTTTCCAAGAACTTGACCAAGTTGCATTGTGTGCTCCATACACAAAGTAATTTTCAATACCTTACTTTAATAATCAATTTGAATTTTGTCTATTGAAATTAATATTGTCTTACCAATGACTTAGATATAGCGCAAAACCCAAAGACACTGCCAATATTAGAAAGTTTATTCAACACGGATTTAATGAATCAATAAGAGGAAAACCAGGTCCCGTTTACCTTGATTTCCCTGCAGACTACATTACTTCAAAAATCAATCTCGATTCAATTATTGATGCGTGTCAATATTTCCAAGTTCATTCAACCCCTGACGAAGAAACAATTAATGTAGCATCTGACATACTACTTTCTGCAAAGTCACCTCTTGTAATTATTGGCAAAGGGTAATTCCATAAATTTCTATTTCAATTTTACAACAACTAACATATTAATTTCAAACAATTTAGTGCTGCATTATCTCAATCTGAAGATTCTATAAACGACTTGATAGAAACAACAGGTTTCCCATTCCTACCAACGCCAATGGGAAAGGGTGTTGTTGCTGATAAAAACCCTCTTAACGTTTCTGCAGCAAGAACGATGGCATTGGAAAACGCAGATGTTGTTTTGATTCTTGGTGCAAGACTCAATTGGATTTTACACTTTGGAAAAAAATTCAATAAAAATGCGAGAATCATCCAGGCAGATATCGATAGTTCAGAAATAGGTAAATACTTTATTAATATATATTTCTCTTTTTTTACTATTTTCCTAATTTTTATTTGAACTTTTAACTAAAGGATCAAATATCCCAGTTGATATCCCACTTGTTGGAAGCTTGGAAAATACAGTACCAATGCTTGTCTCATCAATAAAAAACAGAAAAGAAGATCTAGGACCAAGCTGTCAACAACCTACAGAGTTTTTGGAGAAATTGACACAGAAAATAGCCCAAAACTCGATCAGTATTCAAAAGAAATTCGAATCTAATGTTCTTCCAATGTCATACCATCGTGCATTCTATGAAATCAAAAAGCTCATTCCTCCAACATCCATTTTCATCAGCGAAGGCGCTAATACTATGGATATAGCCAGATCTGTATTTGATTTTTCATTGCCACGCCGTAGACTCGATGCAGGAACATTTGCAACTATGGGTGTTGGACTCGGATTTTCAATTGCTGCACAACTTGCTCATCCAGATGAAAAGGTTGTTGCTGTTGTTGGTGATTCAGCATTTGGATTCAGGTAAAAAATCATTTGGCTATCAGTTATGGTTTAATTTAATTGTTGTTATTATTATTAGTGCAATGGATGTTGAAACAGCAGTGAGAAACAAACTACCTATAACTTTTGTAGTAATAAATAACAGTGGTATATATTCTGGTTTTGGAAAGGAAGAGTATTCAGCCATGTCAGAAAAAGGAATACTTCCACCAACTGCCCTTATGCCAGAAATAGCATACCATGACATGGCAATATCTTTTGGTGCCGACGGATACTTGGTCCGCACTCCAGAGGAGCTTTCAGTTGCATTTTCTAAATCATTAGAATCTAAAAACTTTACTGTCATCAACTGTCTTATCGCACCAGGAGGAACAAAGAAGCTTGAATTCAACTGGATGAAAAAGTAGTTTTATTTTTTCATACATTTTTCATTTTTTATATATGAATTAACTTGTAAAACCTGTTTGTTTCGTCAAGATTTATTTCCATGATTCCGGAACATAATTTCTCCATCCATTTGGTCCATGTGACAAACCCATCCTCTCAACAACATGTGTTGGCATGCAATACACAGGGTCTATTGGTGACAATGTTAGATTTTCTTCAGAGTACTGAGTTAGTGAAAGCCCACAAATTCCAAAGCATGTATGATAAACATCAGCAATATTTCCAGGTCTGTCAGAAATTCCACCAAAATCGGCATCTTGGCAACTTGTAACGAATTTCGCCAACATCTTGGAGTCTATCCAATGTAACCTTTTTAAAACATCAAGACTTGACAGTGCCCACCACGAATAGCATACATCGGGTAACTTTTGCGGCCTACCATTAAGTCCTCCAGAATGTTCGACCTGGCGCTCACACAACCACATGCTCAGTTTTTCGCGGTCAACAATATCAAGTCTCTTTGCAATTGCAAGTGCTGCAACACAAGTATATACTTGAGCAGCATGGGATTCACCGCCTGGCCCACTTCCAAAACCGCCATCATAATTCATACTCAGTTGAATATATTCTATAATAGGATCTACTTTCAATCTATTTATATCACCAAACATCGAACATATTGCCAACCCAATAAATGCGAATCTTGTATCTTTTTCTCCCCATTTATCACCCATCATATATCCAGTTTCAGGATCTTGCAAGCTTTCTACATCTACAAGAACAATATTTAGTTTGGACATTAATATGAGACAACAGATATATCTTGTATATACAACCAAAATCATCCTTTAAAAGGGTTTTTGGTGGGTTATATTTCAAGAAAGTGTTAAATTGTTTAAAAATGATTGGAATATGAAATAAATCGTTACATTTGAGCACTGATTCTTTGTCGAGTTTGTCCAAACTATCATACATTGCCAAAATCTGTACTGCACTCATAGTGTACAAAAGATGCGAATCATGTCCCACATGTCCACCAAATCCACCTATTAATCAATTGTCAATAACATAAAACATGTATTTCGACTAAACTAACCGTCAGGATTTTGGCAGGACAAAATATATTCTATAACTTTGGGTTTGTCCAATGCATCAGTTCTATTCAAAATCTCCAATGCAACAAGTCCCCAATATATGCCGCTGACTCGTAAATGTTCGGTCATCCAATATTCTAGTTCATTTTGTGACTATTTTCAAAATCCAAGTTTTGTTTTAAAATGAAAAGTTTTCAAACAGTTATTCTTTTATATACTTACTTTGTCTAGTTTTTGAATGAATTCAACATGTTTTTCTACTAGTAACTTTTCTGCCATCCTTTTATATAAATTTTTCTGTTTATAAAATAAAAAGTGATTATTCTTTTTTCCAAGTAATCCAAAAAACAACTTTTTTTAAGAGAAAAAAACTGTTAAATATTTTTCATTTTAAAAAGATATCAAATCTCATGAATGGAAATTGCAAATTAATAGAATCTTGTTGGAAAGTTTATTCTTTAGGATCAAACTCAAGTGGACAACTAGGAACTGGCGAAAATCAGGACGAAAACACTCTTGTATGCTGCAAATTTTCAATACATTCAGAAACTAATAAACTCGATTCTCTTTCTCAAAATGGATTCAGTGTTTTTGAAAAGATTCCTGTTCCCTCATGCATGCTAAATGTTGCTAATCAAAAACCACCCATTGTTGTAGGTGGAGGAAACCATTCATTACTCTATTGGAAAGATTTGCCATTATTATATGGTTGTGGAAGCTATCAAAAAAATGAACTATTGATCGGAAATACAATCAATTCCTTTGCAAAAGGTAATGAAAACAAGACAATTTCGTTATGGACCATGATAAATCTCCCAGAAACTAATGGAAACGCAGAATTAAAAAACAAGAATACAATAGAAAATTTGATTCAATGTGACTGCATTCATTCAAAAATGGTAGGCGTTAAACAAATATCAGTAGGATGGAATCACACAGTTCTCTTATCTACAACAAACAGAGTTTATTCAACAGGAGATAACAGTTTTGGGCAGTGTGGGATACCTTTAGAAGATACACAACATAAAAAGCAAAATGGGTGGATACATATCAATTTTGATTCTGTTGAAGGTTTTGAAGGCGCTGAGATTAGTAAAGTGGAGTGTGGACTTCGTCATACAGCCCTGCTAACAAAAAACGGTCATGTATATACATGGGGAGCAAACAGCAAAGGTCAGTTGGGACTAAATGTGAATTTGCAAGAACAAGTAGCGAAAAATAGGAATAAACCCGGAAAAAACATTTTTAGTCCTCAAAAATCAAATATATCTTCTGTGTTTGATGTTTCTTGTGGTAGATACCACACTGCATGTTTAACAAGATCCAGTGATAACCAGGAAAAACTATTTTTAAATGTATCAGGGAAATCACATTTACTTGCACATATACAACAAATAGGAAACAAAAATGTTTCTGTATTGAGTCCTGAATGGGATTCAATAGATTTGAGTCCCTTTTTAGTGAATACCGATTCCAAACCACACATTATTTCAAGCTGGGATAATATTTTTGTTTTTGGTACATCAATGAAACCTAGTCGAAATGATAAAAATACTTTTGAAATTATTGGATTTGGATCAAATAGTTTCAACATCTTAGGAAATTACAACATCAAAGGTGATGAAGATGTGTTACCATGTTTTATTAACCCTATTGAAGAAGAAAAATGTGGGAACGGTAACCACAAGTCAAAGCACGAAATAAGTAGTTTGGCTTGTGGGTCATATCATGTAGTTGCAAAAACTACTGATGGGAAAGTAGTTTGCTGGGGGTGGAATGAACATGGCAACTGTGGCGGCGACATAAGCCGGAATGTGTGGCCTCCACAACAGCTTTTGACAGAACACCTAAATGATTGTAAAGTGTGTAGTATTGGTTGTGGATATGGAAATACTTTTATTATCAGTACAGGCCATTATTAATAATACCACTCAAAAGAAAGTTTTGTAGATATCAATTCTTGTATTAATACAAATTGTAAAATATTTCAAATTTTGAATCAAAAATTCGCAATGAAACAATTTTCCATAAATTTTGTCAACTTTAATTAATTTTTTTTTCAAATTCTGATTGACCATTCTTGAACCAAGTTATTAAAATTTTTGAATCAATTATAAACAATCCGAAATTCAAATTATGGAAGCTAGTGGGCAAGTAAATATTGACAATGATGGATCTGAAGTCATTGGAAGAAACATAGCAGTCAAAGTTGTAAAGAAAGATATTGATAAAGAAGAACTTTACAAACAATATGAAATTACTTCAACAGTACAAAGGATATTAAAAGAAGGATACAACACGGTAAGTATAAAAGCCTATGAAAAAATAAACATTCTAACAACTTTTTGTGTGAAAAGATCGCATTGCAATTTCCAGACGAATTACTCCGGGATTCTGCATTAGTTGCAGCAGAAATTGAGCGTCTTACTAGTAAAAAAGTGGTGGTTTTGGGTGATACAACTTTTGGAAGGTAATTTGCTGAACTTTGGAATCATATCTTTAATTTGGTAAAATTTTTTATAGTTGTTGTGTTGATGAAGTTGCTGCACAACATGTCAATTCAGATCTAGTTGTTCATTATGGAAATACATGCCTGAGCAAGTAAGAAATCAACCAAATTTTCTAGCTTTCAAATAGAATAAACTAAAAATTTTTGTGGAAAATAGTACTTCAAACCTTCCAGTATTATACGTTTATACTCAAAGAGAAATTAATGTGGAAAGTGCTGCTAACAAAATACTGGACGGAATTTCCAACCTCACACATACTAATGTGTTGATTCTATCAGATAAAGTATATAACCACGCTGAAGGTTTGCTACCAAAAACGTACTTTTTCTAAAAAACCTTTTCATTTTATTAACTTATAGAAAAGTTGTTGGATCTATTGACTTTGAGAAATTCTGATACAACTTTTAAGCATTTTGAAAGTAACTCTGAATTGTTTTTTGATCCCAAAAGACACAAAGAAAACTCTTCTACAAAGAACGAAACTATTATACACTCTGTTTTGGAAAATCTTCGAACTGGTGATGATACAAATACAGCAATTGTGTACATTGGAAATGAGGGTGCAAAGTTGAGTAACTTGATCATCACAAATAGTAGAGAGACAGTTTATAGCTATAGTCCAGAAACTGATGAGTTTAGACAGGAATCTGGATCAGTTAATAGACATCTTGGAAAAAGGTATTAACAAACGGTTTAAAACCAAGGTTCATTATAGTCAAATATTTTCAAAATACGATTTTTCAATTTGTTTTTTTGTAGATATTTTGTTATGCAGAAGGCTAGGGATGCCAGGGTTGTTGGACTTGTTGTAGGGACTTTGAGTGCAGGTAAAACAAAAAAAACTATTGCCATAAAGTTTCACCATTTTGAATATCGAATAAATAGATAAATACATTGCGGTTGTTGAAAAGCTCAAAGAAATTTTTAGATTGTATAAAATCAAATTTTATGTAATTCTGGCAGGGAAAATAAATGCGGCGAAACTGGCAAATTTCACTGATATAGAAACATTTGTTATTGTTGCATGTCCTGAAAACTCCCTAGTTGATTCTAAAGTAAGATATTTTAGTTTTTGGAAATCACATCGAAATACAACTCAATTATTTTTAGGAATTCTATCAACCTGTTGTTACACCATATGAAATGATCACTGCTTTACAAAGGTCAGAAAAACTATAATTCAAATTATGAAATTGCCATAATACTAAAAAACTATTTGAAATGTCGATTTAGTTTACCAAACTTCAATTCCGAATATACCACCGATTTTCAAAGCTTTTTGAAAAGGGCGGTAAGTTTAGTCTCTAATACTTTTTTTTTTACTAAAGTCTTGTTTTTTTAGGATGAAATTATTAGCAAAGGTAAACTATTATTATTGTAATCCCGTATTTACTTTTGTTTTTAGAAAATATGGAAATTAAGGAAAAGGAACACGATTCAGATTCTGAAGCACCTCGCTACTCTCTAATTACAGGAAAACTCGTTTCGAGCAGAAAACTCGAAAATACAACAGGTTTGTTAGTAGTAAATGGAATTGTATAATTTATTAAAATAGGTATTTCAGCAGTAGAATATAGCCAACAGGAAACACAGCTATCAGTTAGAGACAGAAACAATCAAGTAGCTGCAAAACTACAAAATGTTACCTATGAAAACTTTCAAGATAGAATTTTCAAAGGACTTGAAATTGATGAAACAGGTGATTTAAAGCCTGAAATCGCGGTTGAAGGGAGATCAGGAATTGCAAAAAATTATAACTTTGAACCAAAAGATTAACTACTTTACGAAATATTCATTAAAAGTTTAGATATTTGACCAAATGCTAATAATAATATTATATATAACAACACTGATATAAAAGTTATCAGAAATAAAATGCAAAATTAAAAAAAAAACTATATAATGATTTGTTATCTGATACCAAAGGTATAAATCTGTCCAGTTTCCCAGATTTATTTGATTCCCAAATTCTTTGCTGATCGAGTTTATTAAGTATGTGGCACCTTTCCGCCAGATTTGCGCAACTTTCTTTCGAGTTTGTTAATTAAAAGCGTGCGTAAGCCAGAAGCAAGTTCTGGCATCCCATGCTCTGCACAAAATACCTCAGATACTTTGATAGGATCATCTCCTTCAAAAATTCGTAATGTCTGTCGCCCATGAATAGGTGTTTCAACACCAAGTTCCAGAAGTACGGAATGTGTACCCTTCTTTTTACCAGGGAATAACTTGCTAGGCGTAATTGCCTTATTTCCACTTGTCTTCCCACGAACAAGAATTTGATCTGTGTTTCTAGAAACAGAGGGTCTAACCTTTTCAGATGTACTTCTGCTTGAATTTTTACCTTCACCTATATTTCTTTTTTGTGGAGTATTACTTTCTGGTAAAAACATGTGACGCCTACTTTCCAAGGTTGAGATAGATGATTTTTGTAAGCCTTCTGAAGGAGATTTAAGATCTATATCAAAGAAGGCACCTTTCTGTGTATTTGGTAGACTGTATAACTCGGGGTTGTTACTTCTTTCTTTTACGCCGACGGTTGAAATAGCTGATAGGCGACGAAGGTACTTGGGGAGTTCCTGTTCCTGCTGATCAAACTTGAAGTCGCCGAAATTAATGCTCTCTTTGTTTGATAAGTTGTATGATATTCCAGGACGCATACTAATAGGATAATCATCCCAATCATTTGTTTCCTCACCTTCACCATCCAAATTTAAATCTCCTTCTTCAATATCCATATCGTTAGATTTTTCTAACGTATTATTGACTACACTTTCGTCTTTCATTTCTATATCGATGTTTGTTTTCTTTTCTTGATCTCTTTTCAATATTTTTTGATTTATACTTGAATAAATATCCATCAAGGGTCTGTTAGCTTCATGTTCATCATAATCATTTAGCAAAAAAATATTTTGGTTTTCATACCTTGCTTTTTTAGGACTACTGCTGGTTATTGGTTTGTTTACTTCAGAATGGCTACGTTCCATAGTATTGCTAATATTATATTTTACACCTTCATCGTTGTGGTTGGCGCTATCATAAGTATCAGTTTGGTTGTTAGCATTCTGTGAGATTTCATTATTACTGTTGTTTTCGATATCGTTTTCAGCGTTTGTAGCAATGTTTGACTGTGTAATATGGTCATCATCGTCTTTGTAGCGACCCTGGGTTTTGGAACTTCCTGAACTACTATTTGTTTTATACATTTTTCTCGCTGGTTTATTCAAAAATTGTTCATTGAAAAACTTGTTTTTCTCTGCGTCTGTGTAAGCTGAACTGTATTCACGACCTTTTAAGTCAAACGCAGAATCTATGTTTGAACCATCAGATGAGTTTGAAGTTGGTGTTTTATTGTTAATGTCAATGTCAATGTAAGCAGCATTGAAACTAGAATCGTTGTTTTTCGTACCAAATTTATTCAAATCTCCAGTTGTGGTGATATCAGTATTGGGGCTTTTAAGTGTAACCAAAGTTTCTTTATTATCTGCGTAGGATTTTGAATTGAGTTCGCTGTCATCAGAGTCATCATCAATATCAGAACTTCCACTAGCTATGGATTTATGTTTTGAGTTTTTACTAAGATTTTGTTCTTTATAGTTGATGTTTGTTGTAGCTTGAATATGAGGACTTGTAATGTTTTGCAAGTTGGCTAGTATATTGGAATTTGCGTTATTGCTATCTTTTGATAAAGCTGGTGAGTCTTTCTTGAAGCTAGATTTTTTAAAAAATGGGTTATTAGAAAACCCTGGATGATCTTCGGGACTAGTGATTTGATTTTCAAGCTCAATACCAGACTTTGAAACTGATGTATTAGCTTGAAGATCTTCATCTAGTTTTGAAAGCAGTGTGTCCTTATTTGGTTTTACTGATCCTAATCCTCCAACTATAATAGCTGGCCCGTCAACATACAGCTCAGCAGTTCGGGGCGAAACTGGTTCAACAGTATCTGTTTGTGGGTGAACAATAGTATTTCCTACATTTTCGTAAGCTATAGGCTTGAAAAAGTCTACTTCGTTTTTCCAGACATCTATCTCAACTTCATTCATTGATATTTCTTGTTGAGGATATACAATCCACGTATCATCGTCTTCATCCACATTATTCTCATCAATGTTATTATCCAAAACATTAGAGTTATTGTCTATAATATTGTAAAATAGGTAAATATCTGACTTGGCCATTTTTGTTCAATGTAAAACAGACGGAAATTCATTAAATTGTTGTTGTAATTACCTTGATCTTTTCTCGAGTTTATACTTTGGTTGTGTTCATCTCCGTCCAACTGTGTGAAATCTTGGAAATTATTCTTAGGACTTTCCATTTTCTCTTCTATACCAGAATCATAAATGTTTTGTAAATCATTGATTTTATTTGTTTCCTCGAGTTTTTCTGCGTCATCTTCAAACAAGTGTTCATATTCATCTAAATTTTTATCAGTGTCTGAGTTGTGCTCATGGTTTCTTTTGTCTATCAATTAAAAATACGTTAGTAATTAAATTTATACGACAAGAAGTTATGTCAAGAATCAGGGGTTTTTAGCTTCCCGTTTCAGAAGTAAACATCCAAAATCGGGAAATAATGACCAAAGAATAATACCTTCTAAATCCGTTTGTGAACTAGCTAGATTGGTCTTAAGTCTCTCTTCTTGAAATAATAGATTTTGGTCATTATCCAAGCTTTGGTACTGGTTTTGGCTATCTTGCAGTTCAATTTCAGTTTTACTGTGACCTTCGTGTAAGCTTTTTTTAAAATCTTTTTCTTGTTCATAGTGATCTTGGTGTATTTCGGAATCCTGAGTACCATGATTCATACTTATATTGCTGTTAACATCAGGGACACGTACATCTGAATAGAGTATTGAACTGATTTCGGAAAAATCTAGGCGTTTTTGTGGTGTGTCAATAGACATTGGAATGTCTTGGGTATCAGGATCATCGGTGGGAACATTTGGGTCGGCAGTTATATTCTGGGTAGATGTATGTACAATTAAGTTATTGGTATTGTCATCGCTTAGGGAAATCCGAAACGATTTACGAACAATTTCGTACCCTGAAATGCCCAGCGATTGGATATTTGTGAATCTTTGCAAAAATACATGCAAATCTGGTGAATTTTGAATACTACAGTCTGAAATTTGTAGTGCTGAAAGGTTTTCGTATTGATAGAGAGAAAGATATTTGATGAATGATCCATCAACGTTTGGACATTCATTCAATAGTAATCCTTCCAGGCATAGTGCATTTTGAGACAAGTTAATAATATTTTCTGAAGATACTTCATCAGATCCAGAAATAGAAACAGTTTGTAGATTGTTGTTGTATATGAAAATCTGATTGAAAATATTTGCGCTTAAGCTTACTCCGCTAAGAAGAAACTTGGTCAGATTTTTTGCAGTTAAAACAACAGAAGAATTTTCCAAATTTATAACTGGGGTTTTGTTTGTTATTATTTCTATACGGACTAGATCTGTGCAACTTTCCAAGAGTGCAATAACGCTACTAGACATCAGCCCTGAAGCCTCAATGACAACAGATTGTAGGTTATGGTTGTTGTAGGCAACTGATTTTAGAATGTAATCTTCAATATTGTTATTATCACCAACGATATGAAGGACTTTGAGATTTCCAGTTTTGAGAAGAACGCTTTGTAAATCGACATCACAGTCGTTAGCCCAAATTTCGAGAATCTCCAACCTGTGGGCGTGGACTGATATTGCCTTTAATATCTCGGGCTGGATAGAGATGTTGAATCTAAGCTTTAGGGATTTCAGGTGTTTTAGTCCACGGATAAGAGTAGGGAAGCTTATGATGTGATCTATGGGAGCGCCTATGATTTCTAGGTCTTCTAGACTATTATTCAAATGGTAGAGATCGACTACATTGACGTTTTTGAGGTTGTAACCGTATATTGAAAGTTTCTTAAGATTTTTTGAGGTTCTGACAAGCATAGATAAAATCTGAGGATCAGAATGAATAGATTTGGAAAGAGGGTTATCGATATATGAATTTAATATGTGATTTTCACCAAGGAGGGTCTGTACAATCTGATTAGACGAATTATCAAAAGATTCTTCGATCGAGTGAGAAAGAAACAATCCTTTAACATTGTACATTTTGCTTCTTCTAAGACGGATCTTGTGGAGGAAGTTTTGGAGACTGAATTCAGATGGAAAGGATGGGTAGCGCCATAGTACCTCAAGGCCTACAGATTGCCAGTTTGAATGGACAAGTGAGAATTGAAGTTTATCTTTTGAAGAAGGTAGAAATGAGCAGATACGATCTAAGATCTGAGGGGACCAGTTTATTGGAGCCGAATCCTGGAAGTTTTCGTATTGATCCCAATCGCTGTATAGATCATTCATTATCTTGAGCGAGTGGGTGTTGATAGAGAGATGTTTAGAAGTAAAAAGGAGTAAAGCAGTTCGGAGGTTTGATGTTTTGGGGAAAGAAAACAAAGATTTTTGTGTCAATGTTTTCTCTCTCGTGATGTTAATTGGCGATTCCTTTTGGAAACGCTTTGGCGAATAGACGAACAGATGCCTAATTTGTCCATTTTTATTTGTTTTACCTCTTCCGTTTCATTTCTAGATCATCTTACTAATTTGTAAAATTCAGAAAAGCCCTAAAAACAACAACTTTAGTACCTTTTTTCGGAAATAAACTACATTTCAAGTAGGATTACAGCCTTTGCCGAGCCCACATTCTTTATAAAGCTTAGGAATGTTGATTAAGATATCAAGACTGAGAGCTCTGGTATGTTTCAAGTAAAATAATACTGATATCAGTACCAACTAAAAACATCCAATTAAAATATTTAATGATTATTGATTGGATGATTTAAAAGCTTTTACAAGATATTTTTTGCTGTTTTATATGCTATTGGCTACTTTAAAATTAATAAAGGTTAAATGTTTTTTATTGCAACACTTGTGCTTTCCTTCCAGTATTATACATTTGTTGTACTATAAGGCTACTCGTATATGAAGGTTACTCATAATGAAGCTTTCTTTAGAATTCAAGAGTTTTCATAAGGAAATTCAAGAATAACGCAACAAATTGAAAGATTTTTATCTTGGTGTTTTTTAGCCTAGTTAGATATTGGTAAACCTTTTCTAGAAGCACCTTTTAGTATTTCTCGTGTAAAACACATTCCATTGTACTTATCTATAACATAACCAATAAACAGTTACGTTTTTTAAAGAATGGCATTATTGAGTACTGTAGCGATATTTAAAGGTTACACTTCCCTAGTAAAAATAATAGGTAAAGCTTGCTTGAAAGTTGATTGTAAATTAGAGAAATAATTGGAAAAAACAACATTGAGAAACAAGTTTAGAATATTTGCCAAAGGAACAAATGTGTCATTTGTTATATTTTAGCTACAAAAATCATATCCTCAAAACTAACTTTTGTTACGCAGTTTTTTATACTTTTTTCTTCCAACTTGTTTGTAAAATATATCAAATCCCAATTTTAATAAAAAAAATCCACCCCCTTTTTAACTATACTCCCCAAAAGATCATAAACTTCTGGCTTGCTTCATGTCCAGATCCTCGGTACCTTCTTCCGATTGCACATTGCATTCACTGATAGATCCCCCCTCTTCTCTTACCCCCTTTTTTGCAAAATCTTACCCGGATCAATATCAAACAATTCTTCTCAATCGAATCTCGATTATACAGCACCTCAAAAACATCAACCAACACCCCCTCCCACCAAAAAAATACATACTACACACTTCTCCACTTATTTTTGACCAATTTCCCCAAATTAATCAACTATATCTTCCCCCTATTTCTTTTAAAGATAAAAACACAATTTCCAAATACACATTTCCATTCGCTCAAGAACAATTAGCTTCAGAAAGTCATTCATCTAGATTTATCCTCAAACATTTTATAGAAAATATGTTTAGATCCGTGTACGCCGACAATTCTACACAACTGGTAGCCACTAGATTAGGTGATACCCTTCATTCAGAAAAACAACCCATAATGAGTTACTCCAATCTTTCTCAAAACCAAGATCTCGAATCGTCAAAACCTATTGAAATTGAAAAAAGTTCTCCCTCAAAAAACGAAAAAGAAAAGTGGAAAATCACTGCTGCTGGGGTTGGTGCCGGTTTAGTATCTTCTATCTGCACATGTCCACTCGATGTTGTCAAAACACGTCTACAATATCAAGCTATACTGGCAGAAAAAGGAATGGTTCTTTATAAAGGAACTTTAGGTAAGTTAATCTCACTTTTATTATTTTTATTTCTATTATTTATATCTCATGGAAAAACATATTAGGTACACTCAAACGGATATATTTTGAGGAGGGTGTTTTTGGTTTATATCGTGGAATAAAGCCTATGCTTTTGGGGTATATACCTACATGGGGAATTTATTTCAGTAGTTATGAAGCTATGAAGAGATCATTGTCGCAAATGAAAGGTTT